>WBOK01000297.1:0-86310 GCA_009289805.1 Alternaria gansuensis | reverse complement strand
ATAGAGCGCCAAATTCAGAGTAACGCGTTGTGGTGGGGTGGCCGAGAAGTATATGTGGCCGAAAAGTATATGGCCGAGCTTACCTTATCAAAGTCTAAGCGGGTAGCTACGGGACCAGCAGTCCCTGTACAGCTACTGGAGTGTCACAAGTGGCCAATGTTCGGTCTTCTGAAACAACGGGGTTTGCTGGGGTTAGTGCCGTCGCCGCATTCTGGCCGCCGATTCGTCGAGCGAGCTTGCGCAGGCGTTACATGTCGCGATCACGCTTCACATGCAGGTACCGCGTGCAGGACAGGAGATGTTGGTGAAAGTTGGGTGTCGCGCGTTGTGCTTAACCAAGCTGCTTCGGCGGCTGCGTACGAAGTGGCGGGCGAGGCGATGGATGGCGGCTGCATGGCTGTGGCGTGAGGCTGTGTTCGCACGTGGAGTCCAAGTGCCCAGAAGAGAAAAGCTACAGAGATACCGACTTGGCTTTCTTGGGATATACGTAGTACGGGGTTTGATGTTGATGGTCGCTGTTCGACCTTTAACTGTCCCATAGCCGCTACCTTGCACGCAATCCTTCAGCATCCCAGAACCATCCAAGGGCATTACGAAGTACGACATCTCGCATGAACCGCAATTGTTTCATTGTTTCATTCATTTCTCTGGCTTTAGTTCTTCCTGTTTTCCGGGTTCTTAGGTTTCCAGGTTTCCTCGCCCGCGCCGTCAGCACGTTGGCGTCCGGCATGCCGACTGTGGGCAACGCTTCTCAATCTTTCTACTCCATGACGACCACACTCCTAAACCTCACCCTTCCACTCTCCATATGTTGGACAGCATCCTCCACCTTGTCAAATGGGAATTTCTCGACCATACACTTGACGCCTTGCTTTTCAGCAAAGTCGATTGCTTCTTCGCTATCCAGCGCGTGTCCTGATGGCCATCCATGGACTGATATGCCCTTCGTGATCAAGCTCACAGTATTGACAGGTATGTCTCCCACAGGCGCAAGGACGAGGAGTTTGCCTAAATGTCCAAGTCCCTCCACCAATGGCCCTATGATCTGCGGATTCGGCGCCGTGACTATGATAAGACTTGCGCCGCCTATCTTTTGAAGTGCCTCGGTAGCGCTTTCTTTCGAAGTGTCAATGTAGTCGGTTGCGCCGAGCTGGAAGGCAAAGTCCTTTTTGTTGTCCGAAGACGACACAGCGACAGTGCGGTAGCCCATCTTGCGGGCGTATTGGAGTGCGAGATGGCCCAGGCCACCAAGTCCTTGCACTGCGACAGTGTCACCCTGTTGGATGTTCATCTTGCGTATCCCATTGAAAACCGTGACGCCAGCACAGAGTAGAGGGGCGTACTCGGCGGGATTCGCATCGGCAGGGATGCGCACTGCAGCCTCGCTGCGGAGGGTACAGTATTCCGCATCTGATTTCACACCATGTCAGTTCGACGTCCTGAACGACTCGGAGTTGGCCAACAGAAAGATCAAACTTACATCCACCATCTGTACTAACCCCATTGACAAGCTTATTCTCGCACATCTGGAAAAGTCCCTTGTTGCACGCCTTGCACGCTCCATCATGAGCACCATGCCATCCTCCACCCACTCGATCTCCAACCTTCCACTTCTTCTCTCCATCGCCAACAGCGACTACCGTACCGATGACTTCATGTCCCGGGATGCGAGGGAAGACATGGTCACCGAAATGGCCCTGTTGGAGAAAACTATCCGAATGGCAGATACCACACGCAAGTACCTTGATCAGAACCTCGCCCGACTTGGGTGCGGAGACGGGGACTTCTTTGATGCTCCAAGGCGCCCCGACCTTCTCAATTACAACGGCGCGACAGGAAGATGGGATATTAGGCGAAGACATGTTATTGCTCGGTCTACGAGTATGCAGAGGACGATGGTTAGGAAAGAGAAGAGATGAAGGGTCTCCTTGACTCTAGTGTCACGATATTTCAGAAGTCAGAATAGTCAAGTTGGGGTTCTTCTGTGATGTCAACGAGCTGAGGCAGGCGCCCTCTTTATCAATACCTTCATCAGCATCTATGCATACATCATCCTTATCACCGGTCTACTTCCCCGCAACGCCTAAGACACCGCCCTGTACTTAAAAAAAATCTAGACATGTAATCCAAACAGGACAAAACATGTTTCAGCCATACAACCTCTCTCCTGCACCACCAACCCCGCATGTCTCCACGGTTATTGGTTCAAGCATGCTGACTTCTTGCAGCTGATGTATTTCCAGTGCGCTGATGTAGCGCGGAGTTTAACGGAGTTTAACGGATTTTAGACGCATTACACGAACTCTTAACGGTAAGATACATGCAAGCAAGTCTTAGAAAGACTTGAGCCGAAGGATTGAGGGGTATCATTTTCTCTGCTTTCTAGTCTTCACTCTAGAACTCGAGGGGGAGCGCCTCACCAGGCATCAAAGTTACCAAACCCACCCGTCTTGGCCTTTTTCTTGATAGGTGCTACATCCTCTTCTTCATCCATGTATCCGACAATCTCATCCTCGTCTTGGTTTTTTATTTCCTGTTTCGCAGCTTGGAGATACTTGCCTACGCCTAGGCCCTCTCCAGTGCCGTTATCCACTGTACCATCTGCGCGTATGCGCTTGCCTGTCCATGTCGTCTTGTCGTCGGCTGTGCCGCCTTGCCTCTTGACCTCTTCGGCTTCTAATTCTTTGTTTTCCTTGTCTTTGCGCTCCTTCTGCCATTCTTCAAAGGGATCTACAAAGACTACTACGTTGAGAATCTCGATGTCATTGACAGGCTTGTCCTTCTCACCTACTTCGGCAATCTCCATAGAACGCAATGTAGTGTCCAGACCACCTACTACTCGTGCGAAAATAGTGTGTTTGCGGTCGAGATGCGGGACAGCGCGGTAGGTGATGAAGAACTGGCTTGTGTTGGTGTTCTTGCCCTTGTTCGCCATACTGAGTACACCTCTGCCATTGTGCCTCTCTGGCCCTTCGAACTCGTCTTCAAAGGGCTTGCCCCATATGCTTTGCCCGCCTCTTCCAGTGCCAGTGGGGTCACCACCTTGTATCATGAAGCCCTTGATGTTCCTGTGAAAGATGGTGTGACTGTAGTATCCCTTCTGTGCCAGCTTGACAAAGTTCCACACCGCGCGCGGTGCGTATTCGGGAAGGAGTTCGACGTTTAGGTCGCCGAGTGAGGTCGATATTCGCGCATAACCCTTGTTTTTTATACGCTTTGGCTTGAGCATGTAGTCTTCATCGGAGAGTAGGGCGCGTTCGCCAGAGGTGTGCGGGGTGACGCCGGTCGAGGTGAAGGACGCAGCAGCTTTGCCGGAAGTATACACAGCAGCATTGTATGCTGGCTTCTTGGGCTCTGTAGATGCTGGTGTCGCTGTGCCGTTCCTAGGTAGGTTTGCAAGCGCTTTCGATGATATCCCACTCTGCTCCTTGATCTTCCTGTTCTCACGCGCCTTCGCAACGGCTTCTTTCGCCTTAATGATCTTCGCCGCATTGCCCAGCCCCTCTTTGTTCACACCGCTCTCCGCTTCTGCCACCACTGTCTCCCCATCCTTTACATGCTTATACGAGCTAAAGTCTCTTGATTCGATGCTCTGGGGGTCCTGGAGAGTGATGATGTCTTTCCGCGTGAATGCCTCGTCGCTGACTAGATCTTGCCAGTTCTTCGCTTTGATGTTCAACCGCTCCACGGTATCCCAAGCAAAGACATTGCCGCTTTTCCTCAGCGCAACGATGTGCGTGTTGTCTGTGAAGACCTTGTATGTGACTGGATCGACGTATTCTCCGTCTTCGTTCTTGGTAAAATTCAGTGTGATGAGATCGGCACGTTTTAATGGCGTTCCATCGACAGGATTCGTATCGGGGTGTTTCGACAGCCAGGTGAGGATGTGAGTAAGATCGAAGATAGTACCCGATGAAGTGCATACGGGATCTGTGAAAGGCTGAAGCGAAACGGCGCAGTAGTTGAAAGGCAGGCGCTTGAAGGTTGACGACAGGCCGGCAGCGGAGGCTCGATTTGCGCTGTTTGCGCCGCGCGCGTTACCGAAAGCATCCGAGGATGACCACTCGGAGTGTGTAATGTATAACTTGTCAGTTCCCTTGCCCATGTCGAAGATGCGTACCAGTGGAAGATGTTGTTCGACAAGTGTTGCACGAGGCGCAAAATGTCTGTAGAGGTGACGCGCCGGCGATCAACGACCCTAGCGCGGCTCCACATGTGAGCATCCACTTCCGTAGCGCTCTCAGCTCTCACGACTTTACCTCAATCAACTCGGATTTTCAAGTCAAGTCCCTAGAATTACCGAAATGAAGCCGGGTGCAATATGGAGGCTTCCAGTTAGCTAGCACGACGATGCTCAGCCACACATAGAAAGGCTACCGTCGTCTGCAATGGCACTTCACAAACCTTCTCAACAAGATACACTCTCGCTGTAAACAATGACGTCATGTCGAAACACGTTTGAAAAAAGAACTGTTTCTCTTTACGTTACGTTAGCAATATACAAGTCTTCTCCGCTGGGCCCAAGTCCTACCAACAACACCCGATTGCTCAAACTCGAGCTAGACTCTCCACCAGTCACGGCGTCATCGATGATTTCCATCCAGCTTCACGTAACGCCTCTACACGACGCACCGCCCTACACCACCGTCTCGTACGTGTAGGGAGCGCCATCCCCCACCAAAGAGATTTTTGCTCAACCGACATCCCTTTCCTGTACGCCAGAATCTCTGGGATCTCCTCAATCAGCTGCGGGACGTGAAATACTGCCATGACGGGGTCTATATACCTACGGGCAGAGAAGACAATAGCTTGGCTTGGTGTCCCAACGGAGGATGTTGCTCGAGATCTCCAGCACCTGACGAAGATGCTTTCACAAGACAAAATCACAATTGTGGGCCTGTCACAGCACACTGTCAGCACTGAGTATCTTTTTGCCCACCCTTATTGGACCCGTACGTGGATTCTGCAAGAGTACATTCTCTCAGCCCATGTCGTGTTCTGATGCGGGGATTGGGCCATAACAACGGAAACGCTGGAGTGGCTCAATCTCAATTGCCTGGGGTCGACCAAGGACTTTGATGTGCTCCGACTTGGCACAGGAGCCTGGACGATAATCCAAGGGGCGTCTCGCTCTAGACCTGGTGTGACATTTCGTTCCTGGGACAACATGTTTAATCTGAACATGCTGGTGTCATTGACGTGGGAAACCGCCTGTGCCATGTCTTGCTCATAGATGCTTCAAGGGGAGATGATGATCAAGGCAAAATCGACGCGGATATCATAGCTTTGATACTGCCTTCTCCCAACTACAAATGCTCCTTTTCCCGTACTTGCAATCTCTTCCATTACCCCTTTTGTTCTGTAGCCAAAAAAAAAATTGTTGGATCATTCTTTATAAAATCACACAGTCACTCAGCTTACACGTCCAAGACAAGGAAGTTTTAAACCAGACTCGATCACATTCATCTATATACAAACTGAGATGCTCCCATCCTAAACCGTCAAGGAACGCATCCCCCGTCTTCCATCCATCTAATTACAGTATATAAACAACAGCTCAAGTAAATAAGTGTATGGTAGGTCAGCCAAGTGCAAAAGTAAAGGAGTGGCATCAAACCCATCTTAATATAAACCATCAACACCAAGCTCACTCTAATCGCACTCTTTTGTACCTGCTCTCTCTTTCTTTCTCATCTCCGTGAATTGCCCAGCAAACCACAAGTTGTTCTTGTCATTACATCTCTTTCTCAAATATTATTTCACTTCCAACTCTTGCTTGTCGGGCCATGGGGACAAAAGCTTGAGGATGACGATGCTTACTCAGGCTTTCCGAGGATACCACGGGCCATGTGGCGCTTGCGGAGGTTGTACTCAATAGCACGCTTCTTGGCCGCAGCGCTCTGGGTGAAAGCACCAGAGCCACCAAAGGGACCAGTGATGGCCTTGTTCTGCATACGGACGACGCAGACGTTGGTGGCGCCACCAGCGGTACCCTGGCAGGTCATGCCAGCGGGCATCTGAACCTTGACGGGGAAGTCCATGACGGAGGCAGCGGAGAGACCTCCAATACCGATACCGGGCACGTTCTGGGTGACGGTTGCGTCCTGGAAGGCGGCGGGGTCAGTTCCACCGGAGGTAGCGTCGATCTGAGCGGTCAGAGGACCGGCACCGTCCTGGTTGACTTGATGGAAGGTCATGGTGACTGTGTTGTCGTCGGCGGTGGTGGGGAGACCAGTGGAAGCTCCAGAACCTGCGGCAGCAGCGACACCCTGCTCGGTGGTTCCCTTGGGGGTCTTGGTGCCTGCAGCAGCAGCACCACCTGCGGCGCCACCAGCACCACCAGCGCCTCCAGTAAGAGCGTCGAGAAGACCACGCTTGTTGTTGTTGTTGGCTGCACCGGCACCACCAGCAGCAGCGCCACCAGCACCACCTCCCATGAACATGGCGATAGCGGCACCAGCGTCAACAGGACCACCACCCTGAGTACGTCCGAGAGCAGAGGCCTTGCCACCCATCTCGCCCGCACGGATGATGGAAGTATCGGCCTCAGAGCCGCAGAGGGGAGAGGCGCAGTCCCGAGGAGTACCGTCCTGGACAGAAAGACCAGGCATGTTTACACCATTGGCACCCTGAATCTGAGTGATGACACCGTGGGCCTGGACGGAGGCGGCAATAGTAGCAACGACGGCGAGAGAGTAACGCATCTTGACGAATATGAAGTGGATAGTAGAAGGATTGGATGAGGAATAGAAAATTTGGGCTGTGATGTCGAAAAAGAATTGATTGAGAAAGACGCAAATGAGTGGTAAATTAAACAAGCGACCGGCGCAAGAATGTAATTAGAAGGATAGAAAAGAAGAACGAAGCGAGTCTGGTTGGTTAAAATGTTGGGTGATGGTGATGTCGAATCTAGGAGGATGAGCAGCTCGGTTTATATACAACTCTCCGGTCCTGGCTTTTTGCACTGCCGAAAGCTTAGCATAGACACAAGCATTCACTGGTATGTGTCTCCGACCTACTAAGAAAAACAGCGCCCGCGGCCCCTCGCAGTCATGGCCAAACACGATGACGGCGGTGGAAGGAGGCTGTGATACTGGGAGCACAGACTCTGATCGAGAGCTGAGACGATGCTGGTCGAACGATGGTCAGGATTACTCCACCGTGATCCATTCCGCTAGGATATCCATCGCGGGAGGATCATCTCCAGAAGCTTGGGTCAGGATCTTTCCAAGGCTTGTTGGGAACGATGTCGTGTTGTGGCAGAGTGCATTGACGTTTGGCATTTGAGAAGGCACATTATCCGCAGATGTGTATCAGCAGCCAAGTTTCGTTCTAAACTCTGCGATCGAAACTGTATCGTGAGAACATCGTTTCACAGGTACTCCATTTGAAGTTGTTGCTGTGATGTTGAAATTTTTCGCAGTTGTCCGTAGTTCGCAGTCGCATACTAGAAGGAGGCAGCAAAAAAGTCTCTCGCCGTTACCGGCAACTATCCACCGCCCTTGCCTTTCGGGAACGGTTAGCTAGCAGTCCGGCGAGGTGGAAAGGCGATGGTTGTTTCAGTAGCGGGTTTTGAAACTCTAAAGTTCAGCAACATTCGAGGGTTAGCGTGTTGCTTCTTGCCTCGACCTCAGTCCCGGATCTTCCAGAAATCTCCAAGCAGCCTCATGACTTGATATCGACACTTCCGACCCACTCCACTGCAGCACTGTAATAGTAAAGAAGGTTTGTCATGTCAGCTTCGAGAGTGTGGGGCGATGAGATTGTGCAGCAACATGCAGGTTATGGATGCGGAAATTCATGCCACCAACTTCCACAGTGTTTCGCCATGTTCTCTCTGGCCCCAACAAGGCCTACGAGAGCCCCGCCATATGGAGCAATAGTTGCAGTAGTTGCATCTTAAGGCAAGCGCTGTAGTCGCAGAATCCGACTGCCTAGAAAACCCGACTATCAGTGTCAACACCACTGGTCATCTGCGAAGGCAAGTGTCAAATCAGTGTATCAGTGCATCTTTCTTCTCCCTAGTGATCAATTCCATGTCGAACTCTAGCATGCACAACACTTTCGTGCGATATTGACCCGCGCCGCCTTCTTCGTCTTCTTTTTGGTCAACTTCTAATTACCCAACTGCCCTTGTACCCAAGCCTCGAAATCCCTAACCTCTTTGATCCACACATATCGCATGCATATCTCCTGAAGCTCAAAGAAGAGTAATGTCGCTTCCAGGAAACCTTTGCTGATCGAGCTCTTGATGAACAGTAGCAGTATAATGACGGCACGACTCTGCGCTTCCTTTCCGTACTCTACGATCAAGGTACCGTTCCCGTTGGTGGTCCCGTTGGTTGTTGTATCCTGCTGTGACGTCGGAGGGGGCGCCTCCATCTTCTCTATGAGCCGCAGTGCGTGCTGTATATAGTGGAGGGTAACGTCCTGACCGTCGATACCGAGGTCCTTGAAGGTGCCGTTGGCGTGGAGTTTGGTAAGGAAGTCGAGGGACGGAATCTCGAGTGGGAGGTGCGCGAGTTCTTGAACGGCCTGTTCGGGTTCTTCCTTGAGCCTTCGAAGTACAACATTGTCCCACGACTGTAAACTGTGAACTTCTTGCACTTGATCCTTATACGATGACTTATTTTCTTTCGCTGTTGGTATTTGCTCTTTTACAGGCTGTTCAGAAGCGCGTACTTGTGACTCGGGCAGCTTGTCCCAGACTTCTTCCTCAACGAGCATCTGCATGTACGGCTGCAGATCGAATGCTGCTGGCGAATCCACGTTATGGTGTAGGTCTGCAAGTAAGATTTGTGGCGCCGCTTGTGAAGATAATGGTTCTTCCGACAGTAGTACTGTAATATATCTTGCCCTAGTTTTCCGGATGTCCGCTGCAGTGATTTTGACATTTGTGCCGTTGCTAGTCACCACATCTTCCTGCTCCTTGACTTCCTCCTCGTGGGTCTTCAGAAGAGCCTCCACCCAGTGCGTCAAGTAAGGCTTGTATCTCATGGATGTCTCCTCGTTCGCTTTCCAGAGCTTGTACTCGCAGTTCAAGATCACCGCGAGCACTTCCATACTTGGCTCCAACTTCGCCCGTTCGACATATGCCTCGAGCGTATTTTTGACTCGAATCGAATAGATGAACGATTCAGCGTCGGCATCTGACGAGTGGGAGGCTTTACCGAGGTCGCGGATCGCGTCGTCATTCGTTTTGGTCGGGTCACTAAGAGCGTTGATTTCGGTGGCTGTAAGCGTGGCAGCCATAAAGCTCATATTGGGCGGTATTTATATCGCGCCTTGCGCTTCGAACGATAGGAATGTGACGAGTGATACGTTTTGGACCGGAGGGAATACATAGGGTCGAAAATGGGCGAGGTGTCACGGTCGTGAGTGTTGGGGCGGAGCGCGTCAACCTTGGAAAGAACGGCGAGGCACGTGCCAAGCATCGCATCGTGCCTTTGGTTCAGCTACACATTGGACTGGAGAAGGGTGCGCGGTCAGCATGGATACCTGTTGTTGGCCGCATCCTGCCCACTCTTGGATGGACGGGGGCTTATTAACTGTATATTCGAGTTGCAATGACCAGTGCTGGCGCATTGACCAGAGATCTCGGCCATTCTTTAGAACGAATAGTATGCTTGCTATCACAACATCGGCATTGACTGTACAAAATACATGGATCCTTTAAGAAAATGATAAACATGAGTCTGCTACCATTTTCGAGCTGCACAACCAAACATCACGAGTAAATTTGTAGAATGTTGAATTAATTTTCGTTACAGCACGCTCGTAGAAACGCACCAGCATACTCGCAAGAAATTTCACGAAAGTCCCAGGGGACCAAAATGCCATAACCTAAGGCTATACATGACATTACAAACGGAGCCAAGCAAAACCACCTCCATCCGACCGGAAGATGGCATACCCGGAATAATACCATGCTAGGCAGTGCCTAGCATGGCAAATGTTGATAGACGTTGGCGAGAGTCGAATGTCGGTGGTGAAGTTTGGATGTTGGGAGAAAAAGACAAAGATGGGTATCGTTATGTGACGTAGAATCGTCAAGCCGCTATCACAGCATCGTGAACGGTGGTTGCGAGCCCCCCGCTAAAACTTGAATATGATGTACAGAGCGTGGATGATACCCTGGGATAATCGTTAGGAAAGCATTCTTGAATAGTGATGAGAAACCCGGAACTCACCGGAATGTAACCCAGAATGGTCAATAGGATGTTGATCAGGAAATCCGCATTGCATCCGCGCTCAAGAAAAACTCCTACAGGAGGCAGGATGATGGCAAGAAGAATTTTGCAGATGTCACTGATGGATGTCAGCAATCAAGTCTTTAGCCGGGTTAACTGCGTTGGAGCTTGCATACCTGGCGGTGAACGGCATGGTTGGATATTTTGGAGTTGAAGTTGTGGAGGAAGGAGTTTGCTAGTACTGGAGTACTTGTAGTGAGGTGTAGATTGGTGACTTGATGAGTTGTATCAGACAGCGGGAACCAGGTTGGTATTTATGGCGGTGACGCGGGCAGCGGATGACCATAAGAATGACGTAGCCGGTGAAATTTGGCAGGGATAGCATAAATAGGTGGCAGGGACGCTGCGTACCCGCCGCCGCCACACCCTGTGGCTGGCGTCATGCGTCCGGGTGTTCCGATAACAAAACAAGTTGCGCTTCAAGGTGGAAAATGCCTGTTAGGCCATCTGAATGACGCATGCCTGGTCTGCCATGGATTCACTTGCGGATATGCCAAGACGTACATATCTCTAGACAATGAAAGAAAGCTCTTGGCCAAAAGGCCTGAGCCACAACAGTTGCGCAAGCTCGACGACTGTGTGCCGTCGAGCCACCATCCATCACCTCACGTCGCGTCAAGCGATGATGTCAAGCCTCAATGTGTGGCTTAGGCTTCTATTAGTAGCCACATGTGGCTAAAACCTGGGGGTTAGGTCAACGAGCTGGAGCTTTCGTTCCACATTAGCCGCTGCCTGGGTGAACCCTCTGTGGGTCAGCGTCAAGGGGACGCAACTCCGCACTTTTTTATATCCTCAAAGTCCCTAGCGATGACGAGCTCGATTGCCTGCATGAATAGATCGCTGACGAGCTTGGCAACTTGCCAGCCTGTGCATGTGTTGAGGAATATCCCGGTGTGTGGCCGGAATCGATCGGAATTGCTTTGTACATCGAGATACTGGACAACACACCAGAGATCTGCATTTACAGCACCCTGTTCTTGAAAAACAAATTATATTCTGCGTGCGACAGACATGTCTTCAGAAACCGTGCTATGATTTTGTAGACCAATGAACAAGAGAGATGGTTCTTTTCCTATGCGTAAACTAGCTACAGTTTGTGTACCTGGAGGTATCATACGTACTGTATGTTTAAACCGAATCAGACATCACTAGAGAAAAAGCCACTGCATAAAACTCAATACGGTAGATTGACATACGTAAGATTATCATTCATCGGGTATAATATCAAGGCGAGTCATTATTCATATCCGTCCTCACAAAAGTAGGGAGCTCTTCATAGCAAGAGAAGAAAAACCCCGCTCAACGCCTCTCAGCCTCAGCCTGTTTCTGCAGATCCGCCTCCACACCCCTCTGCCTCGCCTTGCCCTCATCATGCTGCCGTTGCGCCTCCTGCTTCTGCGCCGCATTGCCTGTCAAACCCGCGATCGCACCCCCGACAGCACCACCAAGCCTATCTCCAACACCTTTGCCCAAATCGTGAACCTGACCTGCAGCTTCTTGCTCTTTGCCCTCTTTGTTCTGCCGAATACCCTGTTGCTTGAGGCCCTCGGCGCCGACGAGGCCGCCGAATGCTTCTTTGGCGGCGCCCACATTTTGGTTCCATGAGCCTTCTGTGCGGTCCGAGCTGTCCTTTGCGACACCGCCGGAGGGCGTTACGGAGAAGGGACCGGCTTTCGCGGCGGAGTGGGACAGGTCGTGTTCGGCGGACGCGGTTTCTTTGCGGTTTTCGCCTTGGGCCTAGTGGGGATTAGTATCTTCGTCTTGAGACTAGAGGACAGCTAAACTGACTTTGTCGGCGGTGCTACCAGTGAGAGAGCCGATGGCGCTCTGGACAGCGCCTGTGGCTTGGTCCAAATAGGATTGAGGAGTTGAAGTCTGGTCCTTGTTCGAAGACATGATTGTGCTGTTGTGCTTGTAGAGTGAATTGGAGATATGATTTGTTTGACAGAGTTGCAGTCGTATTGTTCTTCGAACCGTCGTTATGATGGGGTTATATATGTATATATCCTTGGTAAAGCATGTGAGATATGACGTCACGCCCACGCCCCACGCGTTGGGCTCGCGACGGCATAGCTTTGCCCTGCGCATGAGATGTGACGAAGGTGGCGCTTGAAAACGCTTGACACGCAATACTCGTGGTCTGTTTCACAATGCTCGTGGGTCTAGATGACACGACTTTGAGGGTCGACTGATCTTTTGACATTTATTATGATGCAATTGTAGGCACATATGACCAAGCAGACATCGGCGATCCATGGAGATCAGTAATTCATGGCCGGTGCATGAGTGAGTCGACAGCAGATTGCTGTTGTATGAAAATCCATTTGTTTGCACCAACGTGTCGAGAAGGGTATGTTCGTTCCAGATCCAAACGCCGAAAAAATGCTTTTGAGGGTCATATTCTCATCCATCACCAATGACAGATACCTCCCTCGCTATCATCAACACTCCAAGTACCAGCAAGACCAACAATCTCAACTTGCCCGTTGAAACCCTCTGCTATCTTGCCTAGCCGGGCAACGCCATCATCAACACCAAAAGACGCGCCAATCTCTGCTGGCCCGTTGTTGAGTAGCCGCTTTGCCCAAGCATCAATTGCTGGCTCGCCAGTCTCATCTCGCGCTTGCTTAAGGAAAGGAATCAAGGCCGTACCTCCCGTGCCACGGAGCTTCTTACTTCCAGTACGAGTCGTAGTGTTGGCGAGATTGACACGCTGCGTGTTTGTTTGCTTGGGCGACAACGATCGGGCATTCGATTGCGCCTCACGGGACTTGATGATGATGTACCGCGAGACGAGTTGGATGTGCTTGTCGCGCAGACTTCGCAGCATTGCTAGGCATGCATCGTAGGCGGTCGTGAGGGCCCGGTCGCTGCGATTCAACGTGACGTATTCTCGAATATTTGCAATGCTCTCCATGTGCTCTAGAAACCTGCGGTGAGGTCCGGGCATGTAGTTCCGCATATCCTGGATGAAGCCATGCGAAGGTCCAGATGAAGCAGGGTTTCCTGGCTCTGTCCGCTTCTCACCGGTAGGTCTATGCTCAACCCCTAATACAATGTCGAAGAACTGGATGGTAGAGCTCTGAGCATTGCTGCCGCCACTGAACTGAACATACGGCTGTTGGCCAGTGCCGTCATCGAACATGACTCCGTTTGGAAGACCTGCGTCCGCCATGTTCTTGCTTCCAGCTAGGAATGGTCGAATGCGGTGGTAGAAGACGTGTGGATCGCAGCTCTCGTACATGCGCTCCAAAAGGCCGCCTATCTCATCGAGTCTCTCCGCGAATGATCTTAAACACTGCACGACTGTGTTGCTGTCACCCCGTCTAGCTGCCGCAATAGCTTCAATCATCATAGGAATGACTGGTCCAGCTCTCGCTTCAATGGCTACAGAGACCAGGTAGAACCATGATTCGTCCATCGAGCCAGTGAAGGTCATGTGTGTTGCAAGGTTGTCCAAGGTGTCTGTAGGCTCGCCATCGAAAAGGGGCCGCCAGTTCCACAAGCACACGCCTGCAAACGTTGCTACTGGCGGAAGCTCCAGGTGTGTACATGTTTCCAAGAAGGGTATCGAAATAGAGGGTGGCAAAATCTACACAGGATTGTTAGCAATGCATCGCAGTAAAACACGCGGATTTCCAAGGCTTACATCGGATGGCCTGTCACCGCCCCATATGTACGCATGGGCAATAAATCCTAAGATGGAGTAGGCTCGCCGCCACTCAGCTTCTGTGAGAAGGAGATCGGTCTCGAGTACTGGAAGCGCATCGACTATTCGACGTAGCCGCTTGGCGAGGATCAAGCTCTGGAAGTTGCGTACAATCGTCTCCCATGGCTGGTAGTAGCGATCTGGCAGAACATGAAGCGGTATCTCGTCGGGCAAGAAGCCGTTTTGCGCCGATACGTCGTAGTCGCTCAACAGAGGCAGAACAGGAAGCATTGCAATGGTCGACGGCGAAGAGAATTGGGAGTGTTATATCAGAATGGCAAGGGTATCCTGTGGTATCCAAGGTGGCAGCTGATCAATGGGTCGGATTCTTTCCAGCCTTCCGAGATTGGTGCGTAAAGGGATGTCGCGTGATGAAATCGGAGTTGGAGGATTAGTGCACCTTGACCAACGGCCGTCGAGGTAGTCGCCACCCAATGATTACCCCAGAAGTGTTGAGGGGTTACCGAGTTTTTTAAGGCACGAACGGCGGAGTTTAGGGTAGCGATCACCTGATTATGTGGTGCTTGTGTGTGGGCGAAAAGAATCTAGGCTTGTTTGGTAGGTTGGGTAGATTGTCTCGGAGGTGGGACCTAAGCACCAGATGAGTTTGGAGGAGGGGCTAAGCTGGAAGAACAGTAACAAACAGCTGACTCGACTAAGCTGCAACTGGAACACGAATGGTAGTAAAACAGTCGGAGAAACAGTGTGCGAGGCAAGCAGCATTATATTTGCCTTTCGGCCGCGGCTGCGAACCTTGGGGGACTACTACGTATGTCAAAGAAGCAGGCCGAAACGCGCAATGCTCAGTGATTGCCTAAGAGAAAATCTTCGCTCCGAGCTCTCCGCGCAATCGGTTTCGTGGGCGTCACCTTGGGTCACATTAGCAATCAACTTACTGATGGATTCGATGATTTCTACTATGGCGGAGGTAGCGCGGCTGGCCGACGGGCTTGCTAACTTTTCCTCCACACTAGCGTAGGAACCCTGCATGAAACGGCTGGCTGCCGAAATCGGCGAATCGGCCGTTGCGGAGGAAACCCGGGCTAAACTGTCAAATTCGCAGATGATGGCTGAGGTGTGCAATATGGGTGCTCAATGATGGGTTTCGCCTCTTGTGATGAGATCACGACGCGAGCATTGAATCTTCACGTAAGGCTGCGTAGAGCCAATCCAGCCTTGCCAACGCCGTACACCCAGCCACCCCGCAAAATCCGCAAAATCCCGATCCTGTGCGCCGGCGCTACTGCAGTGGCAGCAGGCTAGGATTGTAGATCAGGAACCGCACGTTGACCGTTGGGCTGTTTGTATTATGGTACATACAATGGACTTCTTCGAGTCTTAGTCAAGGCAGTCCAGAACGCGACGATTGGCGTCAATAGGGTGGTGGTGGCGGTGGTGGAATCTGAGATGCGGATGACATCACATCAATGAGCGGACGAGAATGGTAACCACTACGCCCGTTTCTCAAGATACTCCAGCACTACTGACCCTCCCTCCAGGGCATCCTCTCCACACCCCGGACCCACCTCCGCCTCCTCCATTCGCCCTTGCGACTCGGCGCATGGCTCTCCCACGCCCGGCGCAAAACCTCCTTTTCTTGGTCTCCAATATCCTTGCTACTTCCCTTTGATCCGTTCCATTTCTTCAGCTTCGCCTTCTCAGCACTCACTTTTTCTCCGTCACTCTCAAGGACTTCGTAGTGCAGATCTGTAACCCATCGCTCACCCTCAACCTCTACTTCGACACCTGTGACACAGCGGTCTTCAACCCATTCACGGGATAACAGATCGAGCGTCCATTTCTTGTCGCTCCAGCGCCAGCCGCGGGGTGGAAGTACGTCTTCGAAAAAGGGCGTGCCACGGGGCCTGTCGCCGCTGATCCTTGAAGGCGACAACGGGGCGTAGGGCGATGGCGAGAAAATGAAACCTTCGTATTCACCATGTTCATTGTGTAGAGCGCGGTGCTGCAGTTCGAAGATTTCCACTTCGCGAGTCTCTGGCGATGTCTCCAGCTCGATGTCTACGCGGGAGATGGCGAGGAGGAAAGAGCGGCTTTCGTGTTCTGCGTCGGATATGAACTTCTCGGCCTCGGGCGTTGCAAACAGGTCTTGGACATTGGGGTGTCCTAACGCTGTCAGAGTGTATCCGACGATGAGTAATATGGCGCGCCATGGTAGCAGATGCGCTGAGATGAACAATAATACTGATACGACGAGTAAGATGAGGTAGAGCATCGAGGAGAGGTTCTCGTTGCTGAAGTTGGTAAGCGGTGTAATGAAGCTCAGTACGGCGTCGTGGACGCGACTGAAGTCCTCCATGCAATTCTGCAGATCGCGCATATTTCGGAAGAAGTCCTTGCTAAACTCGGGCGCAGGCTTGATCGTCCTTGCATCTGCTAATGGTGGTCCTCCCAAGCTCCCCCTCCACAGGTCGCCGTCGATATCCACCGTGTTTGCCATAGGCTCCGGATGTCGGGTTAGATATGCAGGTACCATGACGAAGAACATGCCACATGCCAGCGGGAGTACAGGCAAAAGATACGGATTGACGCACACAAATGTCCAGACTAAAAGGAACGACAAGGTTTGAGTAGGTTGGACCCAGGTAAATAAGCGAATGAGCCGATTCTGAAGAATGAAAGCAACACCGATGCGCGAGTTGAAGCGACGGAAGTTGGAGGACATTGTAGGGATACTGAAGTTGGGGCGAGCGACATAGCTTCGAGAGCGCCGGTCCTTGATTTGTGGTGTGTTCCCGCTTGGTGTTGTTGAGTCTGGGGGCGAGTTGTCGGAGAGGTCTTCTGAGGGCAGGACTTGCGCAAGTAGTCTGCAACAATCAGCTCTATCGATGACTTCTTGTCTTGTCTGGAGAATGTTTCTCGCAATAACGTCATGGTTCGCTTGCTTGAGAGAAGGACATTTGTGATATGCAACATGATACAACAAATCTCCAAACTCATACAACTTACAGGTTCATCATCTTGTCTCCCGCCCTACTACTCGACTCACGGCGTATGTTGTCACCCAATGACTCCAGTTTATCTTTTAGCTTGCTAGCCGACAGACGACGCGAATGCGAATGCGGCTTGTCCGTAGTAGGAGTGCCATCGTTCGAGGCACCGTGTACCTGAACCACTGGAATGGGTGTGTCGCGGTTTGCCAACGACTCTTCGTTGGCGGAGCCCATGGTGGGGTTCGCACTGTGCCTCGCTTGTATCTATTGATAGACAGGTGATTAGATGAAGCTGAATCAAGGCCGAGGTTGTAGGCAGGTCTCGGAGCGTGCCTAAGGAAGTCACACTGCTCTTGCGCGGCGTTGCAGGTAGGCGTGTCACATGTGGCTGAGTCGTGACTTCCTAATGGGTGTAGACGTTCAGTAGCTGCCCAGGCAACACCAAGATAGTAATCAATCTTATCTCTTCCGGTTCTGATCTTTCAGCCGTGGAGTCTCAAAAGTTCGGCGCGGGAGGTCCAGAGGCAGGCGTGATGTTTGGTGCAGCAGGCGGATGACGCACATGCATGTGAACAGAGCGTGGCGTTGAGCTTGTGCCGTGGCACGTTGTTCGTTCCGGCGGTTTCCCCACATGCGCCCGTGCACACTTGGGCTGGGTGGTGGTGGTGCGCGATCCTGATGACCAGGGACAGACAACCTCTGAGACTTGGAAGTGCCTCGTGGCTCGTGGTGATGTTTATCGTATCCTACGGCCCCCGCTATCGGTTAGTGGTGAGATGAAGACCAGGACTGTGGAGTGGCTGCGGAATCCCCGCTGTCATGTTTCGGAGCCGTATGGTACCGCGTACTCAGGCAGCATCCGTAGCATGCACAATAGAGGGTTCAATCATGCGCATGCTGAAAGCCGTGCCATGTGCAGTCGGACTAGGGGTGCTTTGTGTGGTGCAGTCGTCGTTGGCAGGTGATGGTCGCACTGCCTGGAGTACAACTACTCCGCGCTGGGGCGTGGCAGCTTACTATGTAGCTGATATGACAGCGAGACAGTAGGGCCGTTGGACGATGCGTCCGTTTCCTGGGAGAGGAGAGTTGTTTTGATAATATCTTATTCGCCGCGGGAGGCAGATGCAGACAGGGGGTTTGTCAACTAGACAACCTTAGTGCCTGGTGGTGGCTTTTGCGGGCTGCCGACCCTCATTGTTACTTTGACGAACGTCTACTACCGCAGCAGCGACCACGTCCACCTCGCCCCCTTTGCAGCAACTCAGCGCCGTGCTTTTTGCGCTGCACCACTGCTCAACCCTGAATAGTCCCGATAGCCGTTCGCTCGACTCAGTACCGACCGCCCATCGCTTTCACCGCTGTAGCCGGGCCCATTCGACATGTCGGCATAGGTCTCCCTCGGTGCCCAAGCTCGACGCTTGGAGACCATCTCGGCGTTCTTGAAAGAGGAAGACTTTTTTTTGGAGCATCTCGTGACAGCAGAGCTTCAATTGCCCGTGTCGTGACTACCGGCTGTGGAGCTGACACCGAACCATGGCGACGCAGCCGCGAACTGCAACTCGGACCATGGAATCGACCAACGTGCCCGAACGGTCAGGGTCCAACATGTCCGAGAACTCTAGCGGCTCCTCAGGTACGAAAAAGCACCTGAGAGGCATTCGCGTAATGCGACGTCGGATCGAAGCTAACCCTGTCTCTGCAGAGGACCGCGTACGCAAGTTCCAGAAGACAGGTGACCAGGGCAGCCGCCTGCGCAAGACGAGCGCATCCAATGCCCTAAGCGCAGCCCGACCGCTGCCTACCATCAACAACAACGCCGCAGGACGAGGCAGGGCCAAGGTGCCGTTGGGCCCCCGCGAGCGGCCCCAGGACTTCAACAAGCAGAGGTACGACGCCGCCGCCGCCGCCGCCTACCTAGGTAATCTGCAGGACATATCAGCTGACGCGTGAACCAGTAGGATGGCAAGCGGTGCCAGCGTCGCTTCCCTCGAGACACGCTCCTTCCTGCCCACGCCCGCCAACGAGGCGACGACGACGCGCCCCATCCCCTCGAACCCACGCTTCAGCTTTACCCAGCAACCTCAGCTCAGCCCTGCAAAGGAAAAGCCGAGCGAGAGCACCGGCTCGTATGACTTCCTGCCAACCGTCAACTTTGATGACTTTGCCAACAGCCTCTCGTATGAGCCCGCCCTAAGCGACTTTCCTGCGCCCGGCACATTCAGGACCAACGTACCTGCTGACAACACCACCCCCAACACCAACAACAACAATAACAACAACAACATGCAGTCATTTACGGGAACCCCTACCGACACACGCTCCACACGCAACAGCTCCTTCGTTCGCCGCTCCAGTCAATCCACCGCGAGGAAGCCTAGTGGTGCTTCCACCGCATCCGGCTCTGACACGTCCTCCTTGCCTCCGCAGCCCACCAACATGGCCATTCGATCACGCCGCCAGAGCCAGTTCCCTGCGCAAGCACCCCCAAACCCGGCTGCCCGAGCCCCGCGGAAGAGTGTTGGCCCTGGAATGCTGCCAACGAGTAGCTTTGAACGTCAGGAAATGGACAGACTCGCAAATGACAAGACAATGCCTCAGCTTGGCTGCGCGCCTTCACTGAACAAGGGAAACAGGCGAGAAACACTCTCCGCGAACCTTAACCTAACCACCAGTGGAATAACCAAGCTCCCAACTGCCGCACGCAACGCGAAAGCAAAGTCTCTACAACCGCCCTCAAGACAGCTACCGGGCCATCTGACTGTCTCCTCCATGACCCCTGATCCAGGTTCCATGCCCCTGGATCATTCCCGCTCACCTGGCAGATCTCCCGTCGCACAAAGATCATACACACCTTCTTCCTCGTCGAGCAAGCGCCAGTCAACTGCACCACACATTTCTGGACTTGGAGCGCGGACCATTAGCCCCACAGACGCTCGGAGGCTGAGGAGACTGTCCATGAACCCCAATCATCCGCCAAATGGTCCGGTGGCCCCTCCTACACCTCAAGGCGATCAGATATTTGACGAGCGTGCTTTCAGCCAATCTCCAGCCTTGGCTGTAGGAGGCAGCATGACGCCGTCTTCGGCGCGGGCTACTCCCGAGCAGAAGCGCAAGTCTTATGCCTCTGGCGTATCGCTTTCCTCCAACTCGAGCTTGAACTCGTTAAAGGTTGGTCCTTCGTCAATACCTTTGCGCACCAATCCTGCTCCAACAAGCTCCCGTTTACCTGCGCCAAAGCCACGAAACGTGCAAAGCTCAGCTGGCGGCGAACGAGAAGAGGTTCCTCCAGTCCCGGCCATACCAAAAGCTTATGAGTCTCCCAAGGACCCAGAGCGCAGCAGCTTTGCATTCAATACACCAAATTCAAAGATGAACGCGCCCCCTTCTACATCTCATGAGTCTGTTTCTACACCCGACACGCAACGAGCTGAACCTCGGCATGATGAGACCCTGGACGGTAGCGTGTTAAACAGGAGCACAGGGTCCATCAGACATCGAAGAGGTTTAACTGTCGGAGCTGGTTCGGAAGCTGAAAGGACGCCCACGGTACAGCAGTCCAGCAAGAAGAACCTGCAGCCAATCAGGCTACCACCACTGAACCTGCTGCCGCTTGGCACCCCGTTCAACAGCCGAATTTCGTCTTTCCCTGCGCCTTCTGGTGAGGTAGATGAGCGCAATGTGACGCCGCCACCTAAGCGTGCTGCCAACAAAACGCCCAGTACGCCCATGACAGCCTCCAAGGCGAACTTCTTCTCGAGAAACAACCATCATGATGAATACCATAAACACTTACGTAGTAGTAGCTCGGCATTCAACCTGCGTGCAGCAGACTCCTCGCTCGACACCCACCCGAACATTGGTACGATACCCATTCCGACCCTGAACCCGACACGCCAAGCCACCACACCTTTCGCATCGAATTCATTACCAAAGGGTAGTGGAGAGCTCGCTGGCTTGCAGCCACGACCCAGCGGCGAATACAAATCATCCGCCAAGGATGTGGAGATGCAGAACATGGTTGCTGGCCCGCGGCCACTACAGAAGAAAAATACATCGGATTCAATCCAGACTTCTGAGTCGACAGAGCCTGAAACACCCTCTTCTGGTTCATCCTTGCGGCGAAAGCTTAGTCTCAGTGGTTGGAGGAGAGCTTCGTCAAAAGCTGCGACACATCAAGCGCAAAACCCGCAGGTCCGAAAACTGGGCCCTAAAGCTGAAGAACCGAGACAGCAGCCCCAGCCACCCAAGCATAGCGAGATGCCGCCACCACGATTACCTGCATCTGCTACCTGGAGCGGTGCTACTGGTACAAGCCCAACTCCCGCTAAAAGTGGAACCCGGCCATCCCTCGATTTTGGGCGTCGCAAGACCTCCACAGCAGCGGTTGCAAGCGACACAGAGGTTGACAAGTCAACTGCTCGTAAACCTGTAGGAAGTGGTGGAATACGTGCTGTGTCAGGGCACACAGACCAGGCTAACAGCCAGGCGCCACAGAAGTCCACGTCAATCTTGACACCGATGCAGCGGATGCTGGGTACGAAGAGCTCTTCGAACATGCTCAAAGCTCGCAATCTAGACCCGAATCTTGACCGGGATGACATATTAGCCGACGAGGAGATGAAGAAGCTTGCTTCGAAGCGGAAAGACTTCGAGCATGCGGCGCGCGATGTCGACGAGCTTCGCAAGCGCGCCACGGCCAAGGAGCGAGTCACTCCAAGTGATGCTGTACGCATGGCCAATTTGAACATATTCGAGAGGGGTGAGATCATCGACTACAAGGAAGTCTATTTCTGTGGAACAAAGAACGCCAAAAAGCACGTCGGCGACCTCAATGCGCAGACAGCAAACTTTGGTTACGACGACGAACGCGGCGATTACAACATCGTCCTGGGAGACCATCTCGCCTACAGATACGAAGTCGTTGATTTGCTTGGAAAGGGTAGTTTCGGGCAGGTTGTGCGTTGCGTAGACCACAAGACGGGAGGGCTTGAAGCGATCAAGATCATTCGTAACAAGAAGCGGTTCCATCAGCAAGCTCTGGTCGAAGTCAACATTCTGCAGAAGTTACGCGAATGGGTAAGTAATTTTGCTCATCTTGCAGGGCCAACATGCTAACGGATATCCAGGATCCCGACAACAAGCATAGTATGATCAACTTCACCCAGAGCTTCTACTTCCGTGGTCATCTTTGCATATCTACCGAGCTTCTTGGCATGAACCTGTACGAGTTCATCAAAGCACACGAATTTAAGGGCTTCTCCTTACGTCTGATCCGCCGGTTCTGCAAACAGATGCTGGCTTCGTTGACTCTTCTGAAGACCCAGAAGGTTATCCACTGTGATCTGAAGCCGGAAAACATTTTACTTGCGCACCCGCTCCACTCGGAGATCAAGGTTATCGATTTTGGATCCAGCTGCTTCGAGACTGAAAAGGTCTACACGTACATTCAGTCGCGATTCTACCGGTCGCCTGAGGTCATCCTTGGTATGAGCTATGGACTGCCGATTGACATGTGGAGTTTGGGTTGTATTCTTGCCGAGCTGCTCACGGGCTACCCTATTTTCCCTGGAGAGAATGAGCAAGAGCAACTTGCTTGTATTATGGAGATATTTGGACCTCCGGAGAAGCATCTCATCGAGAAGAGTAGCAGGAAGAAGTTGTTCTTTGACTCGCTTGGCAAGCCCAGAGTTACGGTCTCCTCGAAAGGCCGTAGGCGAAGACCTAGTTCGAAGACACTTCAACAAGCGCTCAAGTGTGATGATGAGGCGTTCCTTGACTTCATCACGCGCTGTCTGCGATGGGATCCCGAACGCCGAATGAAGCCCGATGAAGCCATGCAGCACGAGTTCATCACTGGCGTCCGCAAAACCAACCATCAACGACGACCTTTCAACAGCTCCTCGGGCATTTCTTCGCCTGCGAAGCGAATGCTGCCTCCGCAATCGGCACAGCCACGCGTCCGACCCCTTCCGGAACCTCCAGTGTCTAGCTTCAGGAACGGGACCGCAGCCAGCGGACAACGCCAGGTGTCCAACAGCAACTCCCCTGTGAAGACATCTGCTCCCCCAAGACGTCACTCGACGGTGCAAGGACTTGCACCTGGAGCAGCGGGTACTAAGCGTGCCGCAAACGGAGCCCCACTCGGTGCTACAAGTGGAAGTGGCCTGCCGCGCGCAGCCCAGCGAAGTGTGTCAGGCAAGCCAGACCTCGCTTCGGCTGCGGCCATTGCCAGTCTCGTAAGCCCAAAGCTCAATTGTTAAGTACATGTCGAGAAGCCGCTAACAAAGGTTAGAAAACACATACATAAACTTACGAAACTGGGAGATATTCTCAATATAGATTAACGATTACTTGGGCATCTCATGAGGTTTCTTATTATATAATATTGGGGTCCTACCCTGCTGGCAGCTTCGAGGCTGCGTTGTTCAGGACTTTTGTGCAGATGTGGTTGCGGATGTTATGTTTTCCCATTCAGCGACGTTTATACCCCCCGAAAAAGTCTCTAGTTTGAGCATGTTTTTCTTGGATGTAATGGAAGCCAACAATTTTCAACCGGGTTATTGATGGGTTTCTTGGATAGTGGGAAGGATAGTGAAATCTTGATACGAACAACATTCTAGGGCGTTGTAACGAGATAGACATCTTTTACTAGATTTTTTTTATATGTGATGAGTGTTACGAATTATAAATATGAGCGCAGCCTGTACTTGCTTGACCATGCATGAATGCTTGCATCGAGTTGCAGCAGCCTCTCGTGATGTCAGTGCATTATCGATAAGCACTGTCGCGAATTTGACGATACCGACCTTTCACACTGCAGCCCTCACTACGCCACTAATCCTTCTTTGATACCCATTCCTTATTCCCTTAATTTCATTCAAAAATGCCTCGCGACCCGCTGATTGGTCTTGTTGGCAAGCCTTCGTCCGGCAAGTCGACTACTCTGAACAGGTGCGCAATGCCCCCCCCCCACCCCTCTCTTGTGTATCTTTCTAAGATATGTTTCATGGCAGTTTGACAGATGCTACCTCCAAAGTCGGTCCGTACTCGTATGAACATGCTGGAAGCTATGTAGGCTGATTACAAGTAGGTAACTTCCCGTAAGTCATCCCTCTCCAACCTACTGTATGCGACAGCGCAGCGCATACCACACTACTATTCTACCACTGCTGTCACAATCCTCGCACTGTCAGCTCCTAACGTTATACAACCAGATTCACGACCATCGATCCCCAGCGTGCCATTGGCTACCTCCAAATCGAATGCCCCTGCGCGCGCCTCAACATCGCCGACCGTTGCAAACCCAACTACGGAGGCTGCGTCGAAGGACGGCGATCCGTCCCTATAGAACTCCTCGATGTCGCTGGTCTCGTACCAGGCGCACACATGGGTAAAGGCCTCGGAAACAGGTTCTTGGACGACTTGCGGCACGCAGATGCGTTGGTACACGTAGTGGATGTGAGCGGAACAACCGATGCAGAGGGCAAGGCGACAAGAGGATATGACCCGAGTCAGGATATCGTTTGGCTAAGGAGCGAGATCGTACGATGGATACAAGGCAACCTGATGGAGAAATGGGGCAGTATCAAGAGGAGGCATGTAGCTATCAAGGCTACGGCTGTGGAGACACTACAGAACCAGTTCTCGGGTTATGGGTCAACGTCCAGCGTCGTTGCGCGCTGCCTGGATCGCCTCGCCCTCAAGGAGCCACTACAAGAATGGTCTGACGAGACGATTGAACGAGTCGTAAACGCCTTCACCGACGAGAAATTTCCCACCGTCATCGCTCTCAACAAGATTGATCACCCCGACGCCGATAAGAACATTGCGAAAATTGCGAAAACTGCGGACCCGAAGAGCATAGTGCTGTGCAGCGCGATATCCGAAGTCTTCCTGAGGAAGCTGGCGAAACAAGGCTTCATCAAATACACAGAGGGCAGCGAATTTGTCGACACAAGAGAAGACTTGATCGAGCAGGGCGACCCTGACGGAGGAGGGTTGAAAGAATTGGACGAGAAGCTCAAAACACGTATCGAAAACCTAAAAGACATGGTTCTTTACCGTTTCGGTAGCACGGGCGTCGTACAAGTACTGTCACGAGCAGCAGAACTCCTTGGCTTGGTCCCGGTCTTTCCGGTTCGGAATATTCACACGTATACTAGCGGAAGTGCAGGCTCGACGGCGGTCTTTAGGGATTGTGTGCTTGTCAAGAAGGGTAGTACGGTCGGTGATGTGTATAGAAAGGTTATGGGTGATGCACCGATGGCGTATGTGGAGACAGAGGGTGGAAGGAGAGTTGCCGAGGATGATATTGTTGCTGTGGGAAAGAATGATGTGAGTACTTGGTTTCTGGGAAACTTGTGATGTTGCTAATAGAAAACAGATTTTGAGCTTCAAGGTTGGAAGGGCATAGCAATGTCTTGTTCGTCTTGTTGTCGAGATACGTGGGGTTCCGGACAATATAGATGTCGAATCTCATGACTCTTGTCTTGGCCGGATGGAATCCAATGCACCCCAGCTAAGTAAGCATCAGTAAATACTTCTAGCATCTACGATCAGTTCGTTCATTGGGTTACTTAAGATCCTTGTACCTATCAGTCTCACTCTCTATCCTTCCCCCCCTCGGCCTCCTTCCACCATCACAACTTAAAAACCTGCACCACGCCCAATGCACACTCCCAGCCACATTAACCAACCCCCGCTTCACTGGTGCCGGCATCGGAGACCAATTGGCCTACTTCCCCTCCTCAAACATAACAACCTAGTTCATCAAGAAGAACGGCACAATGTCAAACGTCTCCCGCCTTGGTGACAGTCTTCTTTCCCCAAGTCTTAAAAAGATAGCAACTGCCTGTTCAGCTTCCGGGGTATTCGGCGCTGGAGCAGAAGGGTGCTCTGCGAAAAACGCTATATTACTGATCTCGTGGTGAAAGTCATGGTAAGAAGCGTTTTGAAACAAAGACATGATATCTTGCACTTCCGTGCCGTTGAAAGATTGGTGGGAAGGGGGAGGGAGGCGAGGTACGTGTTGTAATTTGAAAGGAAGCTATTGGTAATTCTTTTGCCTAGATATCGACTCCCTTGGGCACAGGAGAAGGGGAGGAAAAAAAAGAAAAGAAAAAGGGAAGGAGAGTTGCTTTAGCATGTTCTTTGTGCGTCTCTTTCCCAGACATCTCTTGAGGAGTATGGCATTTCTTCTACTTTGGGGGATAGCTCTGCTTCTTCTTCGTCGTCGTCGTGAGGGGGGGCTTCTAACTCAAACCCAAGTAACTGTGATAGAGTCTTGAGAGTGAGTAGAGGTCGTTGAATTGTTCGATCGTCCAAAGGTTCAACCAAATCTAGGCGCATGGATGTCATGAAAGTGACCTCAGAATCCTAGCATAATGTGCTGGCAATAATTATGCGGTGGCTCTAAGATTGGACGTGTGTAAAAGAAGAGAAATGCAGGCAGTGAAATTGCGGTCATAAGCTAGCGTAGAACTTTGAAAACATTGGTTTAGGAAATGTAAAACATATCTAGTGTGGTTGCAGTGTAAATATGGGATATGCTGAACACCCTAAAAAAAACCAGGCATCGCTTTGCGTTGCCACAACGTGTTTCTGTACCTCAGATCCGATGACGTGGAGTAGTACGATGACTGAAGAAAAGGGCCTTAATGACGTGCTGAAAGGCCTTGGTAGCTTCAAGAACTCACAGCCTCATGCCCATTTAACCAGTCCATCGATGTGTACTTGCAACGCGATGTTATCACCACACAACCCTGCTTTGATGCCAACATTTATAGCTAGCCCTTCATCTCCCACTAGGAACATATCATTTCGTGAATCGTGTCCTCGCAGCGGGTCGTAAACTTCGTCCGGTATCCTCCTCTTCACAGCTTGCGACCAGGTACTACTCGCCTGACCATCCTGTGAAGGGGAGAAGTTCGGAATGGCTTTACACCAGTAGTGGCACGTCGATCGATCGAATCCGAAAGCGACCGGAAAGTTTAGAGAATGGGCGTATGTTGCTGATTGTACACGGAGTAGAACGGCACCGCAGAATTCAGTTACGTGATCCGGTATGCTTAGCTCATAGGCAGTTTCATCCCAGAAATTTGGGGGCGCAACGCTGATTATACGAACGGTAGGTGTGATCTGGCTGGAAACTCGACGTCGAATATGGAAACTTTTAAATTCAGTAGTCGTGAAGTCCGGTGGTATAGACAGCTTCTGTCGGACGTAGATGGTATGAAGTTTCCCAGTAGGCCAGTCGTCTATGGGAACAAGAGCACCAGCATCAACGCGAGCGTATTGCATTCCGCCATCAAGGCATTTTAGTGTGATGGCCAGGCGCTGGTTGAGCGGATTACTTGACCGAATCATGGCTAGTACGCGGCTCTTGTCCTTCGAGTCAGGTAAGAATTCAAGCTGCACACGTAGACCGATAGGGGTAAAACCAATAGGGAAGGTGGAAATTACACTCTCGTGCTCAATAGAACGGCAGTGTTGAAACTCCTCAGGATGGCGCGCAAGCAAACCCCGGTACGTAAACTGCTCGGATGTAGTTGCGCACCAGGCAAAGAGCGAGTAGTCGTCCGTAGTCCTGAGAATCTCTTCTTGTAAGCGAATGAAAGCCTTGCCTCCCTCTCCGTAGAGTAATGGCATGTGGATGTCGAAAATGCCCAGCAAGCAATATGCTACATCCTCTATACGTGTGCTTTGACGATGTGCTGCCCATGACATCCTTTCCGCAACAGAGACTTCGCTAATGGAACTTCTCTCGTCAAGCACACGAACTGGAATGCCCGTGGCTTCGGACAACTCCTCCAGAAACTCCACCTTTTCGCCCATCAAGGTCCAATCCTCGAAGTAGAAGCGACAAACAGCCGGTGCGATTAGCTCTTGTAGAGTCCAACCACGATGTGCCCATCGGCAGGTTTTGAGAGACGCTCTTGCGATCTCGGAGGCAGTCGTGTAGCTGTCTGAGCGTGGTTTGGGGATGTCGCCCAGGTAAACGATGCAAACTTCGGCATCTCTATACCAGCGATACATGGAGTTGATGGCTTCTTGAAGTTCCGCACTTGATGTCTTGTCAATGCAACACGTGTCCACCCAAAGATAACTACAGCCCTGACCCCGTGCTTGATCGGCTGCATTCACGATTTTGCTGTAGCCGACCCGCTTCATGAGATCCTCTTCTGATAAACCTCCAAGAGGTGTCCTTGAGCTGCCTCGGATCATCAACTCCAGAGCTAGCATAAGTGTGTTTTGCGCATCTTGAGTCGATGCTAGGTTAGTAGAAGTCGACAGTGCTCGAGCTCTACTAATCCAGACGAATTCCTGGTAGTTAACCTCATCCGAGCCCCAGGTATGTGAGAGGATGGCGTACTTGGGGATATCATCGTCGTTGAACCATTGGAGCTCGAGTGTCCTAACATCGATGAGTCGCATAGCAGACGCGTCGCGACGTGTCGAAGTGGGTAATCATTGTAGGAAGAACAAGCGGGGTGCCTAGCACCTGCACCTGGCTAGGACTTTGCGCTAGGTCCAGTTGGGGCTCACATACGAAACCCTCGATTGGCCACATGAATCTAGGTGTCATAGTAGATCTTGCACGTGCACAAAGCTCAAGGAGTAGTGATGCCAAAACAATAGAGCACATAGAGTATTGCTCTGATTGTGAAACTACGGTGTGGTGCAAGATGGCAATTGGTGGCATGCTCGACCTCGGAGACCGAAACCAAGTTTTTGTCAGTCCGGGCGGCTAAAAGACGTCGCATACCTATAGTACATAACTTTTGTACCATCTCGACGATCAACGAAAAAAAACTAAGCCGGGTAAAAAGTTCAGATACATCGTGAAAATAGGGGATAGTGAGCGAAGGGGACGCAACGAAATGTACCGTTTGCCAATGGAAGAACCGAGAGAAGGAAAAAAGATAGCTATGAGTAGAGATGAGTGAAAACGGCAGCCGTATGTGGAAGATCCATCAGCTGTGTATCCAATATCATCTAGAAGCATATCTATAAGATTACAAGTGTTAGGAGATGCACGCCTCCTGGTGCGTCACTGATATGGGTCGTATTATGATCATCCGCCTCTTGGTATTCGCCATTGCTGTTCATTTGTCACAGTTCTTTCTTATCTCCCGCGCGCATGCGAAATGCGTCATGGCATCGCGCTTTTCGAGGCGTTGGAAAGAAGCAGATAGAGGCCATGGGTGCAGCCATTGGCTATCAGACTCGGTCGGCGGCATCGTCACGCGAGAATCCGAATTTATGATCGACTCGAATGCGGTTGTCTTCAATGTTCCTGTTGTGGACATGCGAGGCGGCAGTGGCAACAAGGCTCTCGTGATCCTTGCTCCCCATATCAGGCCATGAGCTCATCTGACGGCTCTTCTCACAGACGGTGGAGCTTTTGCTTAGGGTGGAAGCTGCAGATTTATCGTGAAAGTCGCTCCTGATCAGTCGCTGGTGAGCATCGGGTCCTCTCGAGGCAAGGTTTTGATCGTTGACGACACCAGCCCAAATGGCGGAGAAGGGAAGGAAGATGCAGACGACCGTGAGAACATGGGCAACGATCTCGGGAAGAACATTTGCAAACTGAAGAGAGGCGAAGATAGCTACAGATATGTTAGTCAGGTCTAGATACTCAAGTTGACCAGGGCAAACGTACCTGGTATGCACATGGTTTGACAGCCCATGATAAAGACGATTTGCATCGGTCCAAACTGTGGCATGTTGAGACGACGCCTCTGAACGATGGCATATCCCAGCTTGTAGGTGAAGACACAACTAAAAAACCATATGGACGCGGATTGAAGAATGTAGGAGATCGCAATCAGCTGCAAGATGGAGTCGGCACCCGTATTGGCCAGTGTCAGTTTGGTGTTCCAGTAAACGGCAACAATCCTGCACCCAAGCGCAACGCAGGCCATGATAATGGTTGCACCCATGATAATACTGCGTTGTAGAGGCGGTGTAGTGACGCATACGATCCAGACTTGAAGACTGAGTGACATGAAGACGAGGGTGGTGACGATAACACCGATGACGTTGATGGTGATGAAGGTAGCAAAGTCTCCACGGGTCAAACGGCCCCGATCTGAAGCCATGACGGTGTAAGGGTCGTAGAAGTTACCGGTAACCCACGAGCAGAACAGTAAACAGCGGATGGTGTTGGTTAGAAGACAGGCGGCGTTGAGGAGGAAGATGAAGGACTTTCGTTTTTCAGCCTTGGTTAGGAGAAGGAGAACCATCAAAAGCATGAGGGATACACCAAAACCCGCCCCGTAGCTGATACCGAGACGAAAGCCGTAGATGCGATATTCATCAAACGCCTTCATATTGATGGCCACGGCTGCCCATCCACCATTGCCATCTGAGACGGTAAGACTCAAGTCCTGGCTCCATGGATCGAAGTTGGGAGGAACTTGGACGCTCTGTACAATGCCGTCCATAGTGGTTCGTGGTGTTGAGGGTTATTGGACAAGGGCTTGTAGAGATAGTGGCGTCTAGCTGCAGGTCCAGATAGAAGCCGGGCTTAGCAGAGTCGAGACCTGGGTAATGAATTGGAAGAGAGGCAGGAAGAAGTAGAGGCTGAAGAAGGAGTGAAGAAGTTCAGTAGCGAGGAAGACGGAGATTTTATCGTATGGGAGATGGGTAGGTAATAGCTAGAGGGCAAGATTGCTTCTGCGCCGGAAATCGCTAGACATGGTCGTCGACAAAGTGACTAGGAGTGATGGCTTTCGGATCCCGAGCGGATAATAGCAGCCGCAGCGACAGCGTGCGATTGTTTCGATATATCGACGCACAATTATAGCTAGCTGGAGCCAATGTGAAGATGAAGTCTTAGAGTGACTTGACGCCCTTACTATTGTTCCAGGGCTCCTTCACCTGCATGGGTCTGGGTACTCGCTTCAGTTAACCAATACTTGCTGCTGTCACTCTTCTCTTGTCTTGCAACGAGTCGCAAAGTCACTCAAAGTAAGGCGCAGAGCCATTAGATAGGCTGTTTGCGGTGTGGGATGAGGTGGTGATAAGATGGGGCTAATTCCTTACTATTGTTCTTCGACTCGGGCCGCCCGAGCGCTGAGACGTTTGGGTACCGGTGTACGGGGGGCCAATTACACATGCCATAGGCGGTGACCAAAGTGCATAACACCACATGCGGGTATGTAGCTATAGCACGGCATTCACACCTAACCCCTTGATGTAGAGGGGAGAGTGCAGAACCGTTCCTTCAAAGGCAGGAACAGACTGGCGACGGTGGCTACCCAATCAGCAAAGGGCCCCACTTATTATGCACGTCACTGTTAGCGCGGCAGCAACTCCGACCTCCACAAACGTGACCGCGCGTTGACTTTGACATGCGCGGCCCAACATCCGCCACGGCGCGCCAATCGACTCAGGATGTGGACGTTGGTCTCGTCAAACACGGCGGGATCGCCAGGCTCGGATGAATTTCGTCTACCAGAAGAGGGTGTGGCACACATCGTCTTGGGGGCTACCTTTAAACACGCTGGTGTGGTACGCGCGCTGCATTTGCCGGGTCTCTTGCGTGAGCTTGGCCGCATTGGTATGTCTTCTAAACGAGCCTTGGTTCCAACTGTAGTCACTTACCGTGATAGTTGTCGGGCCTTTCGGAGTCAGACTAGAAGCCATCGCAGACACGATAACCATCTTGCCTGGTCAATCACATATGACTGGCCCATCGGCTGCCGAGTTCCAATTGCAGCCACAGAGAGGCGAACGCTCAGAAGCAATTTTTCTGCGTCATGGCGATGTGTTGCGACTTCCAACATCTGATTCTAGTCTCACATGTCAGTGGACGGACTCTGAGGTCCAGGTCAACTCGTCAGCTGCAGCCCATGTCGATGGTGTCGCTGCAACACCTGAAGACGAAACCGAGGACGAGGACGCCAAGGAGCCCGCTATCAATACAGTGTTGCTGAGCCAGAAGCAGCTGCAGCCTCAAGCGACCCCTCAGCTTTCGAATCAACGATCAGTAACTATCGTCCAGGAGACCCCAACCGCAGCTCGTGTGGAGCATGTACCAGATACTCGTGAGGCTGATGCCCACCCACCAGAATTGGGCAGCCATGTCGAAAAGCCAGTAGAGGATGCGCCTACTATCTCTAGGGATCTCGGATCGGAGCAAGAAGCAGAAGCTTTCTCAACCGCCCGTACTGGCGAATCGCAGGATCATGCACAGTCAAAACTGCCTCCGAATGCCAGAGTATATTCACCGCAGGTGCAAATACCAGCCAGGTTATCCAAGAAGCGCACTCTTCCCCTAGCAGAGGAACAGGCCTCGGAGTCTGATAATGAAGCACTTGCAGGGACTAGCAAGCGTGGAAAAACGGGCCATAGTGGCACCGAAGACAGTCGGTTGAATAATGCTGACGTTGCTGCGGGAGACGAATCATCGATGCCGCCACGATCGCAGAGGAACTCGCAACGATCCACGTCCATAACAACGGAAGACTACAATGGCCCAACGCCTCGTGTAGCCTGCAGCAATTCCACCATCGCAAAGGCAAGCCATGCTGTTAAGTTCCTGAAGAAGCAAGGCGGGGCTTACGTGGAAAACCTGACGGATGAGTTCAACGTTCTTTGGTGAGTAATCTATTTGCAGTCAAATCAATTTGCTAACTTCTTAAAGCGTAAGAGACGGTGACCTCCAGAAGACAACAAAAGTACTATATGCCATCGCTCGCGGCATTCCCATTGTTACAGACCAGTGGTTATACGAGTCTGCGTCAACTAAGCGTCTCCTCGCCGTTTCTGCTTTCAAGCCATCCGTCGCTAAGCAAGAGGAGGAGTGGAAGCTCAAACTTGACGACATCCTCGGGCAACCACGAGCTCCTTTCGTGGACTATAATGTACACTTTACGAAAAGCCTCAAAGCGAAATATGCATCCTTCCCCGAGATCGAAGCGGTAGGCAAAGCTGCGGGCGCGAAGAATGTAACGACTGGAGCTGCGAAGATGAAAAAGACGGGAAGCAACATTGTCCTTGCAGACGACAGAGACGATGCAGAGGCACAGAGACTGATGAAAGACGGGGTAACGTGCTACACGAAAGACTTCTTCACATTCAGTATCCTGCGGGGTATCCTCGATCTCGAAAGCGACGAGTTCAAGATTGAAGGAGTTGTTGCAGACGCTGAGACGCCTTCAAAGGAACAGAAGAAGAAGCGAGGCCGGAAGAGTACCTAGGCACGCAGCGAAGAGAAAGGGGTGATGGCTGGGCGACCAACTACGACTCTTATACAACATCTTACACTGCGTAGCGAGCGGAGCAAGTGTTCGTTTTGGCCCAATTCGGGCTATGGGAAGGGAGGTAATACGTTTCTTCTACACTATACCCAATTTTGCTAAACTCCAAGGCGCGATTCGATCAAATTCATGAGCAATATCAACGCGCCCTTTGCCCTGAGCTTCCTGCTTTTCTGTACTCGGGTAAGCGAGTCAGACCCACATCATCCCCCACAATGCACACATGTCGCCGTTGTTCTTCTTCGGCCAGATACCGTCCGTACCTGAAACTCTGCAAACTGTCAAGACATGACTAAGATCTAAATTTCGGAATTCCTTATCGAAAAGCGCATGGCAACCGTCGCGCATTTCATAAAAAAAAAAAGTCCTCTGTGGCGCAATTGGCTAGCGCGTCTGACTGTTACAGCTTGCAGTAGCGAAATCAGGAGGTTGGAAGTTCGAGCCTTCCCGGAGGAGGATTAGTCTTTTTTTTTTTTTGCACTTTGTACCGATGGTTGAAGAGACATTTTGTGGTTGTTCGGGGAAAAGACGGGCGTTGTATTATTGTTGGCGTGCCGGCAGCTCACTACCTTGAAAGTCGGGCGAGGGATCAGCCTATGCATACTCATACTCGTATTCACTGTTCTTTATGGCAATAGAAGTGAGCTACTTGGGCTGCTGTATGCAGCTAGCATACCAAATGAAAGGTGCTTTGAGAGACAAGCTGTTCTTGGTCGCAGTCCATGATAGAAACAGCACGCCAGCCTGATCAGCCAAAGACAAATCCTCATTGCAGCAACAAACAAAACGTGTCTACATTGCATCCTCTTGTGGGCATCCAACATTTCATACAAACGCACTACTTCACCTCTTCTTGTTCCTCTTCGCCGCCCTCTTCTCACCCCTAACATCCTTCTTCAATCGAGCATCCACCATCTTATACTTGCCCTTTGTACCCTTTGGTCTGGTCTTGATACCCTTATTACCACCCTTGGCCACGATGACACTGACTTTCTGCTTGGGCTTCTTCTTCGCAGCTCTCGACATCAAGCGTGCAATGCTCTGTGCTTTCTCCTTCTCCGTCATACCCTCTTCGTCCGCCAGTACTGCGGACTTCTTCTTGAGCTTCTCCATGCGTTGGGCAGCCTTGAACTTCTTGCGGGCTTGCGCTTCGCGGACCTTCTTGATTGGTCGGGCGTTCAGGGCACGGAGCTTCTCTTTGATGGCGGATGCTGCGGCAGCGGTGGTGGGGCGTTGAAGTTTAGAGTGCTTGTCTTCGTCGTCGAGGAACCAGTCTGGTAGGCCGTCGACATCACGGAGGGAGTAGCGGTTGAAGGATTCGTCAAGGAGGTCGTATTTTGTTTTCTGACCCGTGGCCATCTGGTGAGCGAGGGTCATGGCCTCAGCGGTAATGATGTCAATGTCTTGCTTGCCGTTCTTCATGGGCACGTTGTCTTGCTCCCATTGAGTTTCATCGCGCTTGACTTCTTCAATCTTGTCCTCTTCGTCTGAGGATTCCTCGTCGAAACCTGACTTGGGCGAAGAGGTCTTGGTGGTCGTCCGTATACTCAGTTCTTTCCCAGGCGCGGATGTGACGGTTTCATCCTTCATCTTGGTGTCATCTTCGACATCGATGCCACTGTCGTCGTCTTCGTCTAGATCCTCGAGCCCGTCAATACCCTTGAAGATGTCTTGGTCAAAGAACCGTGCTGCGCGCTTGGTAAGACCTGTCTTGGGCTGCTCTTCGTTGTCAAGGTCGGTAATCAGTTCCTTCGGCCCTTCCTCCTCGTCATCGCTCCAATCGCTGTCAGCATCCTGTACGAGCTCTTCGTCGTCACTTTGTTCTTTGTCCTCGTCAGAGAAACCATTCCACTCTCCATCGTCGTTCTCTTTCCTCGCGCGCTTCGCCCTGTACTTTGCGTCTCGTGCTGATCTCTGCTCGACGTAATCGCCGTACATGGAGTCGAGCTCTCGTTCGAGACGATCCTCTTCATCATCAGTCTCCAGCTCCTCTTCCATCTCTTCTGGCTGCTCGCGTTCAATGACTTGAGCCATCTTGCCCTTGGCGATCTTGTTGAGTGCGCCGGCCTTGTCTACAGCCTTCAGGGCGAACATGGAATCATCGCCTGCTGGTCCGGCCTGCTCTAGACCGATTTCGAAAGGCGTAGCCATGTTCATCTGTAAACGAGTGATCTCTTTTTGCTTCCGCTCGTTCTCAGCTCGACGCTGCTTTTTCCTTGACTTGGAGTCCTTCTCTTTCAATCGCTCCAGCTCCTCCTGGATCTGCATCTCCTCGTCCATCGATTCAATCCTTGCGACCTCGTCCCCTTCTTGCGCTTCTTTGGCCTTTTCGTCTTGGGCCTTTTCTTCTTGGGCCTTTTCTTCTTGGGCCTTTGTCTTCTTGGTCGCAAAACCAAAGACGTCGCGTACCTTGAGTCGCCAGTGAAGAAGGCGTTTGAAGTCAGCCCGTCCCAGCACCTTAAGGTCGGTACAGCAGTCCCTGATCTCCTTTGTTGTTTCCGGTAGCTTGTCGATAGTTGCGACAGCGATATCGCCGTTGGGCTTCTGTTCGAAGCTGAGCTTGTTCAGGCCACCCAACATGGCGATAGGGTCCGTTGTCTGAATGAAGTCAGATACAGGAGCCTCTTTGAACTGTGTCCAATCTCCCTCCTCGTAACCCTCGCGCTTCCTCTTCTTCACTTCGGGCTTGAAAACCTTAGCTTCGTTGTTGGGGATAGGGTCTGAGAGTTCGGCGAAGACACTGCGAGCGTCGAGGAACTTGGGGTCGAGGTGCTTCGGGGCTTTGTAACCGCGGCAGACGACGAAGATTTCGGCGGAGACGTTTCGGGATGAGGGCGGCTTGGTTGCTTCGACCTTGGCGAATAACTGATTGAAGACCCAGAGAAGTGAGTTGTAGTCCTTGGATCTGAAGATCTTGGTGACGAATGTTCCTCCTTCAGCCAAAAACTCTGTAGCCAGTTTCATAGATTGCAAGACAAGCTCAGCTTGCGTAAAGGCATCCTGCACCCACGCAGTTCCGACATTGGGCGCACCATCGTGGAGCACTGTGTCACACTTGAGATGCTTGAGGTGCTGGCGCAGCGTCGCTCGGCACTTGTCTGTGGTAATATCGCTCTGGAAAGTGATGCATCGCGGGATGGGTTTGATTGGCGCCAGATCGACACCGACAATGAGGGAATGCGCGGGCATAACCTGGCGTCTTTAGCATGTAGGCGCAGGGCGTTGGAGACCGTGGGAAAGTACCTCGGAAGCGACCTGGCACCATGATCCGGGCGCAGCGCAGAGATCAATCAAGACTTTGCTCTTCTCGAGAAAGTTGTACTTTTTGTTCAGTTGGATCAACTTGAAGGCGGCACGCGCACGATAGCCCTTCTCCTTGGCGAGCTTGTACCATTTGTCGAGACGGCCTTTTCCGTGCTGTGCAAGGTTAGTCGCCATCGCATGTGTTATTTCCGTAATGACGCACCTTCTTCTGGATCGCCATTGCTGCGGTTCGGCGTCGTGGTACTGCGGGCAAAAGTTGGCGCTACAAAATTTACGAAGCCCGGCAATATCGCTAGGCGGTGGCTGGTGGCAGAATCCACACTACCCGGATAGGATGCACTGACCACGGACCCACGACTAGTGCACGGGATGGCCCACATGCGTCATTGTGATTGCAGCCAGCCAGCTTCGACGCGCGCCTGGTCCACCTCGGGATGAAGGTGAAGGTGTGCTGCCAGCTTCTCGTGTCTTCTGCATGCGAATCCTGACTGCAGAGGCCGCATCGCCTTGTCAGCTCCTTCACCCTCTCTGCAGGAATGAAGCCACGCAACAAGTCCAAGCCAAACACCGAGGCTCCCACCGACGCACTCAACAAGGGCCCAGCAGTTCCACCTGCCGCCAGCACCACTAATACTACTCCCAGTGGTAGTGACGTCTTGCCAGATGGACCCTCGGACAAGTCTGCGACCGACTCAACGCCTTCAGTTGGCGCCACAACGCCGACTGCCTCCGGGACACAGACACCACGAGGCAGGAGGTGGCTTTCCGGCTCGGGCAGTTGGCGGTCGAAAGCGCCCGCCATAGTCAAGACTGCAAAGGAAAGCGTCGGCGTTAGCGGAGGCGCGACGGGCGAACTACCCGGCGAGGAAGCGAAGAAGCCAAAAGACGAGTCGCCTAGGAAGTTCCTTTCCAAGCGGAGGTCGAGCAAAGGCGATGCCCTACCCGCCGCCATCACCCAGGTCAACGTATCCTCGGGCGGTCTCGTAGACGAATTTTCAAAGCCAAAACCGAAAGACGTCCAAGAGACACCAGCGCTCCAAGCCAGCGAACCGCCACTACCCCCCGAACCGCCCAAATTACAAGTCGACGCAACTGCTAGTACATGGGCATGGAAAAGCTGGTGGTCTAGGCCTGATGGATATGCGGACCCGGGGAAGGCCAGAAGCGAGGCACACTCAAGTGTTGAGGAGGCTTCCACTACGCCACTCCCTGGACCGACGCCCTCGGAAGAACCAGATGCGCATTCCAAGGGTCTAGACGCGGGTGCCATTCCATCCAAGGCTGATGAGGTGGCAGATACAGAGAGCAAGGATGCGCCAACAGAGGCAACGCCTTGTTCACATACAGAGACGAAGGTTGCGCCGTCCACAACTGCTAATGTTCTAGCAAGAGCCGCATCTGGTTCTTGGTTTTGGACATGGAGTAGTGCGCAGAACGCGCAAACGAACCCTCCTCCCGTTGATCCTCCGACTGAAACTAGTAGTGCACCAGAAGTCCATGCTGCACCCGAGGCTCTACCGGACGCACCTGCCGAGATAGAGACGACTGCACTGCAAGAAACTCCTACAGCCGCAGACCCAGCTACGACTACTGAGGCTGCTCAGAAAAGTACCACGAGGCCTTCAAAGACCTCCGCATGGGCGTTCTGGTATAGAGGCAAACCGGAAGATGAAAAGAAGCCGGGCGAGGCTGGACCACAGAAGCATGTGGGCGAGGTGGCAGTGTTCGATACCCCTTCGCAATCGAACCCAGAAGCGGCGCAGTTCAACGAGCAGGAACAGCCCAAGTCGGATATAGAGACGACAAAAGAATCTCAACCGCCACCAACAGATGAGCCAGTCTCTAAGAAATCGTTAGCATCGTTACGGGGACGACCCAAGACAAAGACTGCCGCAAAGGACACGCCAGCAGATAGTCCTACATCAAGTAAGCCCACCACGCCGACCAAAGCCTCATCAGTGCTTGAGCCTACGAAACCCGAGACAGCAACTACTGCTAAGCAAGCGTCGAAGCTGATAACCAAGGCTAAGCAAGGACCGGCAAACCTCCTGCTCCCGGAGTTTAGGACCACCTACCAAATGGTCCAGCAGCCGAACTTCTGGAAGCAGATCCGACATTATTTTCTTGGAGATGAACCTGCAGCTCCTCACCTGCACATCAACCCGGCACCGCCAAAGATCAAGAAAGCTGTAGCAATTGGTGTACATGGCTTCTTTCCTGCGCCCATTATTCAGAAAGTGCTAGGGCAGCCGACAGGTACATCGATACGTTTTGCCAATGCTGCGGCCGTAGCGATCAAGGACTGGGCTGAAGCGCGAGGGTACTGTCCAGAGATTGAGCAAATAGCACTAGAAGGAGAGGGCTTCATTGCTGAGCGGGTCAACTCCTTATGGAAGCTCTTGCTGAATTGGATTGATCACCTGAAGCAAGCTGACTTCATCTTGGTCGCTTGCCACTCGCAGGGTGTGCCAGTAGCCATGATGTTAGTCGCGAAGCTTATACAATTTGGTTGTGTCAACGCGACGAGGATCGGCATCTGCGCCATGGCCGGTGTCAACATGGGTCCTTTTATCGAGTACAAGACGAAGTACTTTGGTCCTACCGCTGCTGAGTTGTTTGAGTTTTCAAACCCTAAGAGTCTGGTCAGCCAGATGTATCTCGCCGCTTTAGATGAAGTGCTCCGCTTCGGCGTACGAATATTGTACGTTGGTAGTATCGACGACCAGCTTGTATCTCTCGAAGTAAGTAGATTTCATTCTCAGCGTATTCCTTAAGTCTTACTAACATAAGCCAGTCATCAACCTTCTCAACGCTTTCGCATCCCTACATCTATCGCGCCGTCTTCGTCGATGGTCGCATTCATGCGCCAGACTTCCTAACCCACCTCGTTGGCTTCGCACTGAAGCTGCGCAACCTAGGTCTCCCTGACCATGGTCTCATCCGAGAACTCTCGCCCGCCCTAGCAGGGTCTCTGTATGGCGGCGAAGGCCACTCTCGCGTCTACGAAGACCCTGCTATCTATTCCCTGGCCGTTCAGCACACCCTCGAAACAACGTCCCTTCCGGTTCCGACGACCAAAGAACGACCGAACACCGCAGCGAGTTTCCAGGGTATCAACATGCCCATCATTGGCGAGAAACTCACGAACAATAGCAAAAGGGAAGACGTGTACAAGCTTCGGGTGAAGGACTATGAGCCTTCTGCTACAACGACGAACCCCAACCCTTTCTTCTTACCATGGGCGATGAGGGGATTGTTAGAAGAAGATTTTGTCAAGAAAGAACTTGGAGACGAGGTTGAGGAGTTGCTAGGTATGTTCGAGGCGTGGAAGCCAACTGGGAAGCAGCTCAAAGATGTCAAGTTCAGACTCGAGGGCGTGAGGAGTAAGCTCTAAGCACCGAAAGCATGTACGAGCATATCGCGTAGCTGTATGAATATGGGACAGGGGCGTTTATCTGGCATGGCTGGTGTTTGTGAGGCACTTCATTTCTGAGGCGGGAAGATACCATACACATTGAGAGTAGAGCATATGGCGCATTGTCTTGATTGGATTGGTTCGCGAATATACACATCATTTAATCGTGGTCTTCATTCTACGCTCGTAAACGCATGGTGATCCTTCTGGTAGCGTCTGTCGACCAGTATGTCTACCGAATTCCAATCATACACTGCTTAGCTCTCTCCCCATGAAGCCTTGATCTCTCTTGCTCGGACGAGTTTTCATGATTACTATTTAGTTGTCGTCGTAGAAGATCTCCTTATATCGGTGTGTGGCGTCTACCACTGCATTTGCTGCATTGAAATCTACTCTTGTATTAGCACGGCCCTTTACCTTTCTCTGCTATTGGAGTGACTCTCCCTTCACTAGGTAGAGAGGTTGATGAACAGCACATACCGATGTTCGTCCCAAAATCAGTCGCAGCTTGTACCTTGACGTGCAGATTCTGATCTACCTTGCCGATTATCTCCACCGCGTGCCCGACGGCGAGATGTGAGTCCTGGTTTTATTTGAGTTAGCATATATTCTCGAGCCCCCTCTTTTTCTTTTTTTTTTTAGCTCTATCCTTCGAGTGCTTGGGCGTAATACAAACTAAAGACTTGGACGCTTACCCTGTTCAAAATTACATCAACATTGCCTCCTGCATCAATGACCGCTGTCTCGCCGCGCAACTGTACGACTTTACCCAGCATGCGCACGATGCGGTGCTGGAAGTTTGAGAGGTGCGGGGCGAGGATGCGGGGGGTTTGTGGGTGGTCCATTGTGAGCGAGCGTCGTGTGAATTTTTCTTGCGGGAAAAGTCTGCTTGCTAGGGTATGAGGTGAGTGTTTTGTGGTTTTATCAAGTGAATACGTGTTGATGGTGTGGAGAGGGTGCTGTGTATGATAGTATAATGTGGTCGGGACGGGGAAGTGGAGATGAAGGAAGGTTTGACGCGTCGCGTGGCTTTAGCGTGATGCGCTAACACGTGATGGCGCTTGAGCTGCTCTTCAGCTGGCGGAGATGAGGACCTTCACACTCCAGCTTCCCAGTCAGCGAATGCCATAGACCCTCAGACCCACAAACACAATCATGTTTGCCGATACGCCGTCCATGGTGGTGTGACCTACGTTCTCCTCACTGCGGTAAGTCTGCAGGTTGCTGGCGATTGGTGCTTACGGTCTTTGAACGAATTCGCAATAGCGTCTATCGTTTTCTTCGACTATGAGATCATTATCAAAGCACCGGAAACCTGTACCTGGTGTCGTTTTATGCTTCGAAGTGTTGAGTTCAGAGTTCACGCTCAATCTATCGTAATGCAGGCCCATGTGCTCGTTGCTAGCAATCCAAGTATAGCAACTTTCAGATTGGTTCAAGAGGAATCTTGGGGTAACGTACCGCTTGCGCGTAGAATCATGGCGGTTTTCACGACCGCAAGTATGGCCTATGGTCCCTCTGTCTAGCAAAGCCGGCGCAATTTGGGAACTCGAAATGCATGACCAACGTCTCCCAAAAAGTCAACCAGGGCGGCTTTTTTCTGGCATCTGCGCGGCCTCAGAGCAGAGATAAAGACGATCGAGGAGTAATTTCCGTCGTCATCCTTTCAATACATACTGACGATTTCGTAGATCAACATCGTCTCGATGGTCAAAGAGAGGATTGCTGCTCAGATGATGGCGCAAGACAACAATGCAGGCTTTCCTCTGAACATAGTCTATTATCGCAACGGAGTCTCCCAAGGTATGTTCAATGACGCAGCCTTTCGACGCCGTATACCTTATGCCAACTGCTAATTTCTTACTTCAAACTAGGCCACTACCCGAAGGTCGTGAGTGTAAAACTTCGTACCATCCGCCGAGCCTGGATAGAAGCACGAAGTGCTAGTAAAGTAATGTTGATAGGCGGTAACACCGCTGTAAAGCTCACAGCTTTGGTGGATGTGAAACGCCACCACACCCGCTTCTATCCGATGAGAGATGCAGACACAGATAGCAAGTGGGTAGATAACAACTGCCTTCCAGGCATCTGTGTGGACCGAGTCTTCACCTCGCCCTACTTCTTGTTTGCGGATGTGGGGATTCGTAGTTGCACCAAGATAGCTGATATTCGGAAGTTAGTAAGTTCTCGCTCGCTTCACTAGTGGAAATGGTCTACGATACCGACTTCAAAACGCTTTGCTAACCATCACAACAGACTCACGATCTTTGCTACACCTACTGCCGAGCTACCGGTGGTATATCTGACGTAGCTCCAACCTACTATGCCGACCGCTTGTGCGACCGATCACGCCTTTATTTACCCAACTACTGGAGTACCAGTAACGTGGATCTTCAGAACCGGGTCGATACCGCGAAAGACACTTACTCGACTAGACGCTAGGACAACCGTGACCAACAGTTTCGCTAGGGTCAGTTGTTTGACTGGGATCTGCATGCTGCGAAGTCTGATGTGGAGCTTGCAGATGAAGCGCAGGACGAGGAGAGCCTTCGCGCCTTCACCAGGAACTTTATCTTACAAGAGGTTAAGGACGAGTTCTACCAGTACAAGGCTAAACACATAGGAAATCCGGAGGACTTGGATCGCATCATGTTCAAGATGTGAGTTTCGGTTCTCGCAATAGGTCGGTAAGGTGGTAATGGATATCTCCGACTGACATGGTCTAATTTTCTTCTTCCTTCCAATTGGATTTCCCCTTTTCCCCTCCGCCTTCATGTCATTTAGTTGATGCTAGACAAACACGGGCTATACTATTTATTAGTTGGTCATGTCCATTGTAACGTCAGGCTGCTACGTCACCTGGTTGCTTCTTCAATCTTAACTTGTTAGCGCGATTTCAGCACCGCCTTTAGGACATACAAACTTCCTCTGTCTTCGCCAAACTTCTTCTTCTTCTTCTTCTTCTTCTTCGTAATTTGACGTAGGTGAAGTCTGCCAGTGTCCTTTTAAAAAAATGTGCGCGGGAACTCTTCGAAGCGACGTATTCGGGAATTTGAATTGCCACGCCTCGGAAACAAAAGCTTTTCGAGGTCATCATGGCTATTTTGCCGAAGTCTTTCGAGAATGCTTGACCATAGCGAATACTTTTGAGTGACTTCGATCAAAATCGTACAACGGTGATGCCATGGATAATACAGATATCTGGACAGCCTCGGTGTATCACCAGTCTCATGATAACACATAATAATGTTCTGAACACATCTGGGCTTGATGATGCTAAACATCGTCGTTGCCAGCAACAGGGGATTTGGTGACGACGATGGTGGTTCAGTAACCGCAAATACGGACTTCTTGGAAAAGCGTTTACAGACCTTGTGCTTCAAAACGTGAGGTTGACGGTAACCTCTCGATACGATGTAGGCTTCATGACTCTATGTTAGGGAAAAGATAATAATCGTTCACCCCTCCAGCTTCTTCAACAGCTCCCGCATCTTGGCCAACAAATCCGGTATTCTGAACGGCTTCCCAACAACGTCATCCATACCGGCATCCTTGGCATCATCCATCTGGCCTCCTCGAATGTTCGCAGTAACCGCTATAATCGGAACATGCTTCTTCACCTCTTTCCTTTGCTCCATTTCCCGTATCTTCCTGCAACACGTCAAGCCGTCCATCTCTGGCATCTCACAGTCCATGAGCACAATGTTGAGTGGTATCCCATCGGAGACGCAAAATCTTGTTTTGGCGAGATGCTCGAGTGCCCAGACACCGTTGTCGGCGGTAGCGGTGACGCAACCTGCTTTTTTGAGTTGTTTGATCAGCACCTTCTGGTTTACCAAGTTGTCTTCGACGACTAGGACATGAAGTCGATCATCTTTAGCTTCGTGTTTTCCATCATTGGTGGACAGTGGCATGTCCACAATGACAGGCTTGTCATCTTTCTCCGCTGTAGACGATGCGGAAATCTGGGACTCGGTTGCGGTAATTGTCTTGCTTGAGGACACCGCATGTTCGGCTTCAACGGTGTGTTTGACTGGATCACGCGACAGGGTAGGTTTCTGAGCAATCATGCGTTTGCACTTCAGGTAGAATCCAAAGGTACTGCCGACACCGGCTTCAGATGCGACACCGATTTGACCGCCGTGAAGTTCAGCAAGTTGGCGCGAGATAAAGAGCCCGAGTCCACTACCGCCGTATTGCATGTGTGTTCGTGGAGACTTCATGTTGAGTATAACATCAGTTCGTAGTTCATATGCAGTAAGTACACTGCTATTACTCACAGCTTGGGCAAACTTTTCAAACAATAAGGAGATCTGCTGAGGCGAAAGTCCGCAACCAGTATCCTGGACCTGAAATCGAAGGTAGACAAACGAGCCTGAACCCCAACCCTCACCGTTTCCAAACTCCGTTACAATATGCCTTGGAGGGACAACTAAAGACGAGTATCTGAAGTCAGTTTTTATGTTACATACAGTCCTCATGTAAAGATTACGCACACTGGAATCCTTCTGGTACATCAAAGTCTGGCGATTCCGCATGAGCGCATACGTGGACCGTGATTGAGCGAATTTTGGAGTCCATAGTGAACTTGATAGCATTGGTGATAAGATTGACGATGATTTGTAGTAGTCGACTGGGGTCAAGAATCACCCAGTCAATGTCAAGGTCTTGAACACTGGGATGTGGAACAAATCTGAAGTCGATGTTCTTGGCCTGAACTTCAGGACGAAACCTAGAAGTAGAGCGTTAGTAGTCGTCTCGCATATGCCTTAGGAAGGTTCAATGATACTAACATTGCCATAGATCTCTGTACAACAATGATTGGCTGCGCGGGTATTGGAGTGATGCGGAGAAGGTTCGAGTCCAATTTCGAGACTGTAAGAATGTCGTCGACAATCGACTTCTGATGCTGAACACAGAGGGCAATGTTTTCCGCAGCTTCGATGCAGTCTTTCGCCATCTTCTGGTCGCTACTGCACGAGAACTTGTAGTGTGTCAAAGTTTCTCGGATGTCATCAGCGCAGATGAGGATCGCGGAAAGCGGATCTAAATGTTTAGGTACGAAGTCAGCATGTGTATCGCATGCAGTTAAAATGGGTATATTGCTACTTCTCATTTCGTGCGATGTGATGTCAATGAATTCGTTCTGCTGACGCTTCGCCTCTTCGGCTTCCCGTAATCTTCGTTCTTGCAGACCTTGCGCCCATTTTAGATGCGAAATATCCGTAAGTGAGCCCATGATGCTGATGAGTTTGCCGTCGGCGCTTAGCTCTGGCTGACTAGCTGCTAGGACCCAGTACTCGATTCGTGCGCCGTCAATATCCCGGGGTTGACATGCTGAATTTGCAAACTGTAGCTCACGGCTTGCTGGCTTGTGGTGGGTGATTACATCTGGATATTGGCAATCAAGATCAGCGTACGTAACAAACAACTGGCACAAAATGTCGCGTACAGTCCCACATCTCCTGCCCGGTCTTTTGGCTTTCCCCCACCATCATGTCAATGGACCATGGCAGTTTATCCCCTATGGATGAGACACCCGTCATTTCGTAGTATCGGTCATTCGCCTCTAATAGAAGTCCATCCGGAGTAAACAGATACATGCCCATAGGTGATAGTTCAGTCATTCGGCGCATCCGTCCAGTCTGAAGCTGAAGCTGTCGAGACATCTGCTCTCTTTGTAGAGTAGCCATCTCTGCGACTTCTTTACTCCGCCGCACCTCGTCTTCAAAAAGAAGAACAGACGCTAGCGATGTGGCGATCTGTCTGTTGAGCATGGCCATGAAAGACCTATACTCCTGATCATATGCTCTTCGTGGGTTGATACCTAGCAGCAACAAAGCGCATACCTTGTCTGCGTTGGTCGGTCGTAAAGGCATGACCATAGCCTCTCTGCATGGATCCTTGTAGCCTCGCCATTCAATAATATCTAGCAGCGGTTGAGGAAGTGTACCGTTCTCGACGCTCAATATCCTAGGCTCTAGAGTTTGTGTGGCTTTTCGAAAGGCCGGTGTTAAAACGCCGTTGCTATCTCTGAAGTCAAACTTGTCGGGTGAGGCTGCATGCCCTCTCGGCACGCCGATGGATCCTTCGAAGATGCAGGACTTTATGGACGTTGGTGTAGCATCCGAATGCGAAGAGGCATTCTCAGCGTCTTCCAATTCTGTAACAGTATATAAAAGCGCAAATGGTACGTCGTATTCGTTATGATTGAGGCCGTCCAGAACTCTCATCCAGAATTCCTCTGCGAATAGAGTAAGCAAGATGTTAGTGTCTGTCATAAATGACATTCGTACATGTAAACTTACTGACAGTGCGTGTAGCATTCATGCACTCCCCGAGATAGCGTAACAGCCACATTCGTCTTGCGCTGATGGACTCAACTGTAGTATCAAATGCGTTGAGGTAAACTGTATTTCACGTTTGAGTCAGCGGGCCTAGTACTCTCGTTCGGGCCAGCTCAGCTTCTATGATGCTAGTTCGACGCGTCGCGACATTACCTACACCCTAAGACGCGCTCAGTACTACCAAAGACTGGGACCTATCAGGATGTAAGTGGTGTTTGTCCGTTCGATAAAATTCATAGCGCCGGTACTCACAAAAGACCAGGTAAAGAACGACTCTTCCATGTAACCGTAACGCATGATGGGCAACGGCTGGTTGTGATTGAGCTGGGCGTGACCTGTTCGCGCACATTCGCGAATTACAGGGCCAACTGCATGCCACATCTCACCGAAAGGGCCTGAAAACCCGGTTCCCATTAACGCCGGATGTTTGTCACCTGTCACATCGTCTCTGTAAGCCTCGTTGTAGAGCATGGTCAAATCCTCGCCCCAGAACACAGAAGACGGATGAGGGTTGCGCATGACGAGACAGATGATCTCTCGGAACTGGATGGACCATCTGTTCATAGCTCCCAATGGCGTATTTGCCCAGTCGATGTTCCTTACAAACTGGAGGTGATCGGAGAGAACGCCTTTCGGGTGCGGTACTGTCCAGTCTGGTACAGAGGAATCGGGCGTAGACAGAGTTATTGCTGAGATGCTCGAGGAACGGGCTTTGTTACGATCCTGGCCGAGTGAAACAGAAGGGTATTTGGGCTGCTGCACATGTTCAATGATGTCTCGCGTTGGTATTGCCTCTGCAGAAGCTAAAGCCTTCGCTGCATCAGCATTCAGATCGCCATGACCTTCTTTCTCCAGTCGCGGTGCTGATGCACATAACTGATCCCTTTTGGGGACATCTTCATTCCGGAGAATAGTGTATGCGCTGATCAGCCGCCAGTTGGGGTGAATCAATATACCCATCCACAGCAAGTTCTCGAACTCTATGGTGATTGGATGGATGTCTCGAGAGTCGTTGAATTTGCTAACAATTGTCGCCCATATTCGAAATTCGTCATGCGATGCTCCACTGCTTGTAGAGTCGCATTCGCTTGGTGAAGTGCCGATTACCTTTTTCAACAGCTGCTCTTGCTCTTTAAGTGCCACATTGCAAAAAACAGGTCGGATTGGAATTCTGCTTCCCTTGGAGTAGTCGTCCATGTTTAGCACAAACGTAGGTCGGTTGTCCATATCCAATAGCTGCGGAAGGCTGCATGTGTTGAGCACGTCAAGAGCGGCGTCTTGCCGCTGGGCATGCTTCAGGGTAGAAGGAGCTGTAGGCAGCGGTAACTGGAAAAACGAGCTGCCCATGAACTGTAGATTTGTAGGATGTCTCAGCCCTGCGCGTAGTTAAAGTAAGGTACATTAGGAATAGGATAGGCGTGTTTATGCAGAGTCGGGATGTGATGCGCGATGTGAAGGAACGTAACGAAGTTGTGCCTAAGCTGCGTGGAAGACGCTTTCAATACATGCCGGTAGCGACGGATCGTGCGGACGTAGCTGCCAGGACCGCAATGGTCAGGCTAAGACTGGAAGGTACATGATAGAGAAGGTGATCGTTGAGGTTACGTTGTTGACGCGCCATTCCGACAGACTGCTTAAGATCGTTAATTCCCTTCATAGGTTCGTTCGCGTGCCGTTTCGCAACTTCTCCAAGCCATTGAGCTTTATTGAAGTCCCATCGCTATCACCCTAGACAGAATCGAGCTAAATCCTGGTTGTATGTGCTCGACAGGAAGACACGAGGCGTGGCTGGTATCGTCCAGACGAGGATGAGGTTGGGAATCAAGCAAGATGAAGATGACGTCGCGCGTGTACAGCAGCACCTGTGCATCATGACATGCTTTGCATAACGCAGGACGTAAATTTAGCTTGCAGCATGGCACAAACAAGGGACAATTGTTAATGTGGCTCCTTTACTAATCGTTGTCAAGACGCTGCGTACTCTAGTTCAACTTGAAGTCTTTGACAGGGTTGACTGACGATTGGGCATCTCCTGGCTTTTACCGGTACCGTTTGTGATCCTCCCATCGATAAGCGTAAATCAACCCCGGATACCCTACCATATACCACTCAGCGATGACGCAGCCTGGCACAATAAGCTTGTAGATGTCGAAATAGCCGTTGCTGGCGAAAAGCCACTGACAACGACATCTGGGGCTGAATATAGACTACGGTGTAGATCGATTCCTGGAGCGCTAGCATGCACCCGCTTAATACGGCCGGTAGTTACACCCTAGGTACCCCTTGCTTAGCTTTACAGCGTATCGAGAAGGTTTGGTTCCCCCTGTAAGAAAACAACACTATAGAGCCGATCCAGGGGGAGGGTGAGACACCGCGAGGTCCTGCGAGCTGGCAACGCGCGAATAGTGTGAAGAGATTTTGATCTTGGGTCATGTTTCCGCATGTGCTCCGTGGAACCTACCTAGGTACTGCGACATCCTTAACACCAGAAGTTTTCCTCTTTGAGCGTGTTCTTAGAATCATCTAAGAATGGTAAGTTCTCAGGGGCCCATTGCTGACATGACGATGCTAAGCCGAAATCAAGCGTGGTGAGGCCGACATCTCGATACGGTACCTAGTGTTGGCAAACCTCGGCGTAATCATGTCGCCACAATCTACGGTAGGAAGTCCGCTTCTGAACGGCAGCCTCTTTACTTCCCGTACATCCTCCATCAAAGAGTCTTCATGCACTTATTGTCACAACAGTCCCTCTGTCTCACAGCAACTACAGCATGATGGATTTCCAATGACGTGGATAAAGGCTGTTCACACGAATGAAGAGCTGAAAAGGACGTTTAACAAAGATTAGTCCGAACCCGAACCATCCGGATAGCGAATTAGCGATGTTAATGGCGCACTACTGCCACACTTGATAGTCTTTGTGTCCCAATCTACCGGTAGTAAAGCAGTTCTAGATCTGCTCAGGGAAGAGACCACAATCAGAGGCGGTTCTACACGCTAGCACATTAGCACTGTACGTAGCGCAAAATTTACCGTAACCAAGCATATCGATACCTACCAAGGTGCGCTTCTGCGACCAGCTTATCTGCTCGGCGACGCTAAAGGCGTAATAAGGAGGACCGGGGTCTAGGGTGAGGGGATGATGTCGATCTTGAGGCTCACGACTCGTGTTGTGAGAGTGGTTAAAAGATGAGGGACGTGTCTACTTCTGCTAGTACCAAGGTCGGGAAACGGTAAAAATGCGTCTCTCTGTCTCATCGCTAGCTCTTTTGAGCATTCTCCCTACGTCGCTTGCTGCACCTGCACACGCACCAGCACCCTTAATTAATGACATCCAAAGTCTAAATGAACGACATTCACTCAATGGACCTATTCCTGGTCTACTCCCGGGTGTAGTCTCTCTTGTCGACAACCTTCTCGGCGATGTGAACAAAGCGGTTGCACAGGGCGATTCTGCAAAGGTGCTCGACATCATTTCGCAACTCCAGCCTACTACGCGACCGACGAGCATCGAAGCCGCGGTTGCGAAGCAATTCGACATCTGGGCAAATCCTACCACACGAGCGGACTTTTTTGCTGCCATCGCGACTCAGATAGCTGGTGGCCTGGTCATCGACGGAACGCTAAAGACCGCTTTGAACGGTGGCCTGGCAGTTGGCGAAAACAGCATCAACAACAATAACCCACCTACATCTGGTATCTATCCCAAGAAGGACGCTGCCGATGCCCCGTACACTCTCTCCGAGTCCGCACTACGCCAAGCAATTTTCATCCCGCCCAGCTTCACCTACGGCACCAATCGCCCTGTAATCTTGATATCAGGAACTGGTGCTTATGGAGGCACAACCTTCGCCAGCAACCTCAGAAAGCTTTTGGCAGACAAAAGCTATGCCGACCCAGTATGGCTCAATATCCCTGGCGCCATGTTCGACGACGCGCAGACGAATGCCGAATACATTGCCTACGCCATAAACTACATAAGCGCTGTCTCGCACACTAACAAGCAAAACATTGCCGTCATCTCCTGGTCTCAAGGTGGCCTGGGCACACAATGGGTGTTGAAATACTGGCCTTCAACCCGCAAGATCGTTCAGGATTTCCTTGCCGTGGCCGCGGATTTCAAGGGCACTGTTCTAGCCAATGTGCTCTGCTTGACAGCAAATAGCAACCAAGCCCTTGGTCCCTGTGCCCCCTCCGTTATTCAGCAAGAAGCTACATCTGATTTCATCAGGGTCCTAAGGAGTGGTGGTGGTGACAGCGCATATGTGCCCACCACAACCTTTTACTCCGGTCTCTAAGATGAGGTCGTCGAGCCTCAACAAGGCACCGGTGCATCAGCCTTCATCAACGACGCGCGAAATATTGGCGTCTCCAACAACGAAATACAAACCGTCTGTAATGGGCAGCTGGCCGGCTCCTTCTACGGTCATGCTGGTGTTCTATTCAACCCTCTCACCTACGCGCTTATTGTCGATGCGCTTCAGAACGACGGACCCGGCAACTTGGACCGCATTGACGTTAAAAGCGTTTGCAATAGCTACGCTACCCCTGGTCTTGATCTTGACGATGTTCTGGCTACTCTCGGGCTTGTTCCTGTGGCTGCGGTGTTACTGTTGGCGTACCCGCAGAAGTCATTGACAGAGACTGAATTGAGGACATATACCAAGTAATTAGCATTAACAGAGAGGCATGACAATATTGTAATCAGTAATGTACATATAATTTGATTCATCAATCCGATCAGCTATGTTTTGCATAAAACATTGCTCACAAATACTTTCCTCCGTCCTCCGTTAGTGTCAGCCAACCTTGTTGATGCAACAACTACGCACTACGGCAACGTTGTTCAAAACATCGCCAGACTCCGATCATCAGGCAATAGGAATCGTGAGATGTACCAACCCAAAGTACGAATCAGTGCTGTGCGTGAAGATCAGCCAGTCCAACTCATATTCCTTATGCAACCTCGCCTCACTTCTTTTCTTGCTTAGGAGCCAGTGTAGGAGCCATCGACGGCCCGTGGGACTGCGGGGGCAGGAAAGAACTCGTAACATTTGAGTATCCTGGATGAGGTGCGAAACCTCCAACTCCCCGCGTAGCCGTGTGTGCATTATGACGAGTCGGATAGCGCGGTGCCGGAATCGTTATCGCCTGTTGATCTGGTGACTTCAACAAATTTCCTGCATTCCCCTTACTCTGCTCTATCCTGTCTTCACCGCCCGCAGCTGCCCCGCCTGCGGCTGCTTGTCGCATCAAGTACTTCTGCACCCGTGTAATCGCGTTGGGATTCATGGCCTTCTCAGCTCTGTCTAGTTCCAAGATCTTCGCCATCTTCTCTTCCCGCGATAGCTTCTTGAAAGCTGCTATGCTTTTTGCGCATTGGACTGGGTCGGAGAGAACTGGTAGGCTTGCAATCATGGGCGCCTTGGAGGTTGATTTAGAGATTCCAGCGGGCTCGGTGAGGGTTGGAAGACCAGAACTAGTGTTGTTGCGGCGGGTAGAGGAAGAGACAGGCTGCGAGGGCATAGGTCGAGATGCGATGGGAACAGGGCGTTGCTGGACATAGTGCGTCGGGGGACGGTATGAATAGCCCGGTCGCGTGAGAAGATGCTGGGTGGGCTGAGCCGGCGTGTGTATCGGATCTTGTTGATGACCTTGTAGAATACCTTGAGAGCCAATGACCAGATGTTGCCTTCCACACCCCTGCTGCTCATTAAGTAACTGCGCCTGTTTCATAGCAATGTACGCCTCGATCTCTTTGTTCCGATACTGATAGTACTGCAATTCGGGAAGGGTCAGAGTTCCCGAGAGCCCGGGAGCGGCGAAATGGCCGGGCAATGCGTGGATCAAACGAGGGTCGATGAGGTGGATCAAGGGTGATGGTCTTGTTGGCGTCCCGAAAGCTGGAGGTGCTGGCTGATGAGCAGCGGCTAGGACGGAATAACTCAGTACTGCGGGTTGCCTCTGGTTTTGCATTGCTAGAGTAGATGTAAATATTCACTGAGTAGCCCGGATTGGAGGCAACAACAGAAGAAGAGAGTAAGTAGTAGGCTTAAGGAAAGGTTACACATACCTTCTGCGTTTTCGTCCGCAGTCCGCATTAGCCTTTCACTCTCGTACTTCTTCCAAGCGCCACTAGGCTGAACATCACGACCAAGCAACTCATATGGTCCCTTAACCTGCGCGCGGCGAATGAGAAATTGTGCGAGGAGCTCCAGGTTCTCCGTAACGTCGTTAAGCTCCGCCGGAAGGCCTCGGTGCCGGCGCTCGATTGCGAAGAAGACGCGCTCAAAAACGAGGTCATCGCCATCAGTGGAATAATCCTGCATCAGGTTAGCGCTCTAATAGCAGCAAAGGCAAGTAAACGAGCCAACTCACGGGTTTACTTCTACAGAGGTCGAGCGCTCGCTTAACGTAGGGTGTGATGTCGAGATTGCGACGCAAAACATGCTGGAAGGCGAAGCGGAGGTAAGGCGTGAGCGTGTGCGCGACCCATTGCAGATCAACGGGCAGCGTTGGGGCGCTCATCTTAGGCCTTTTCACTGGCTAGGCCACACAGCTCAGTGATAGCGATCGCGGGGCCCGTAAGAGGAAATGTTGAAGAAGTACGAGAGTACGGCGAAGATCGAAGAAAGTGAAAACCGGAGTATATGAGATCAGGGGCCGACTTCACCACGACTTCCGTGCAACTTGAGTGAAAGTGACTTCTACTCTGTAGCATATCGATTCGTCGAGTGATGATGATTATGGAAATAGTTGCGGTGACTAAAGAATTCTAGTTACCTCGCACGAGCGACCACGAAGATAAGAGCCCTTTTTCGGGGTGATGGAGACATGTAGCTGTAAACGCCTGCGTTGGTCATACCTACAAAGGATTTTGGAAAACAGAAACTCAACTCTCCGACGACGAGTCCAGAAGTGCTTAGCGGAGAGATAGAGATGAGAGTTTACGTATAAGCTGTTACCTAGGTACTTTTTCAGCAACTCAGCGGTGGTGCGATACGAGCTGTCAGTTGTCTAAGATGTCTTCGTACGATGATACAGCTACATGTATTTCCATAGATTTTTGAAGGACTGCTTCTCAGGACTGATATGAAAGAGGAGAAAACGTGTGCTGGCCTTCCGTGAGAAGACGCGTCCACGGGTGCGCGTAAGGGATGCGGCAAGCGTTTAGATGATGACGTAGGTAATCTCCATCGTGACTTTCTCTCTTCTCAGCTGCGCTACTACTGAACTCGCACCTTGTTCGCATCGGCGCTTGGAAAAAACAAACTCCCAGGCGGTTGTACCTTTTAATTCAAGGTCCGCAACGTCTGCCCTTGTGCTTCCTTGCTCGCAATGCAGGCGTGCGCAAAGCCGAGTCAAATTATGAGCTATGAGAAGGCGTATGCATAACATCGACCAAACTATCGAAGATAAATCCAGTATTACATCGCCAAGCGTCTTCCCTAATGAATGCCGGAGTGCAGATATGTCGTCCAAACCACTTCGTTCATGTTAGTCTGCCCTTGCATTCTCCCGTGCTGACATTTCAGCCCCAAAGGCATAGATAGGTAGCAGCGCGGCGCAACCATGAACACTGGGACTTGGACCATCCGATAAGAAACCCAACAGTCAGATGTCTTGGAACAATGTCATGGTTTGGTTGCCTAACGCTGTAGGCATGTGGCGTAGGGCGGCGGTGCGCATGCAGCTAAATCTGCTCAATAGATTCCAGAGATCATTGAGTGCATCAAGAATGGGGTTTTTGTCCGACTGGTGTCTCAGACTGAAGGTACGGGTGAAGTACGAGCGTATATCTATGTGGCTACTTGTTTCTACACGAAAAGAAGGCACAACTCTCGCCCGGTGACCAATAACCTCAGCCTTGGCTCTGCCTGGTCAGACTCGGGAACCATCCACCGAGTTGGCAATATTGCAAGATGGTGGCGTTGAGACAGTGGATGACAGCATGTGGCGAAGTTGAGATTGACGTTTTATCCAGCCAGTGCGAGAAAGAAGCAGCACTATATTGACAGCGCTTCAACTCTCGGCAATCGAAATAACAGGAAGTGGGAGGTGAATTGATATTCGACTGCAGCTTAGATTGTGCCGCTCTGGACTTTGATGGGGCCATGTCGTACCAAAATTGGGAAGAGCAATCGCTGACTTGGTACCAGTAGGCGACAAGGGCGATGAGTGTAACAAGCGGAATGTTTCTTAAGGCCCCAATTCCTCGCGGTTCCCATTTCTCTCATGCTTCCTTACATCAAAACACCACTTTCCTTCGCTATCAACCAACAACTCCGACTCTCTCAAGCGCGCCTTCGAACGATCCATCGGTCCTCAGAAAGACATCGACCCCCTAACGTCTTTAACGTCAAGTAAAGATGAAGTTCGCTCTCCTCATCAGCACAGTGATCTACACCGCCACCGTTCTCGCCGCTCCTGGAGCTGTACGTCTCTCCAAACCCTAGTGTCGAACAACGGACTAACACACTACTATTAGATCTCTCTCAGCCGTTCCTTCAAGACCATCTCGGTGCGCAACAACAATAACAACGTCGAAGGTACAGCTCAAATTGCCTGCATCGAGTGTCCGTGTGCAGTAAGTGTCCCTGTCGTTCCCATTACTCTGTTAGCGAAGGTGGATCGAATATGTTAGGGCTCCGGAAAGACAGTCCCAGAATTGATGGTCTTACTAGGGCTTCGCCGGCGACTGTCAATGCGTCAACAATGGTTGTTGCTGTGACATGACTAATCCCGGACCGCCGCCTGCGGATGGCTGGTAGAAGGCTTAGGTCATGGAAACGGCGCTTGAGATAAGGGAGCTGGCAATCTCAAATCCTTTTCTCCGTCCATGATTACCGTGTTTCGTTTGACCGTTTGGGCTACTGAAGTAGGTGGAGAAGCAGGCTATGCTGTACTTGTGGACCTTGTTCTCTCAGGTGCAAGAGATGGCACTTGTGGTCTTTAAACCAGTGACGAGCTTCTAACAAGGTGGCGTAAGTCTCTAGTCTAGCTTAATCAATCTGCCTTCTCTAGCAACTCCTCCGTCACCCTAGTCTACCCATCACAAATCTCTTCACTCTCACCGTCCATTCTTTGATCTGCAAACACGGTAGCACGTGTATCTGCATCTTCATGTAAAGTCTCGTCCTTCGTTTCATCCCCTCACTTGTTTGTCATCTCTTCCGCCTTCACAACTTCTCCTTTACTGTCTGTTTCGCAGTTCCCATAGGAGTTGACTTGACTACGACATCTAGTTGGAGTACAAGGCTAAGAGACGTGTGGCTAGGTAGATAGGTAGGGTAGTCCGCAACTACCAACACGTGCCGCGTGCACAGAATCAACCTCATCTCGTCACCAAACTACCGTGTGTGATGGTATCTTCTGTCCACCCGGTTTTATAGATTTGTTGAGCGACGCCCCCAGCGAAACCATGAAAGAAAATCCCGCTTCCGTGTTGAAAGGATAACGCTCCAGGGTCCCACATGGGTGGCTTCACGTCGACGTCATCGTGCCTAAATCGCGACACGCAACTTGATGCTCACCAACGTGCCGGAGACGGCCGGGGACATACAGCGCCTTCAATATGAGGTTGCGATAGACATTACGGCTAACACCTAGCTTTTCCTAACATCATATCCGTCCGTGGCTGGAATTCAATATTCGCAAGCGCTGCCAGCATTCCAGCGATTACACATCGATTACCCATCTGCAGTCGCATCTCTCGAGCCTTGCGCATCACTCAGGGCCAGCATACGACAAACATGTTGTCTACCAAAAAGCAGCAAAACAATGCCAAGTTTGGGCATCTGCCTCTTTCCACATCTGGACCGCAGGAGACGAGCTTGACTGTAAATCATACACACACGCTGGGTAGCCACAGGGCTAACACACTTCTCAGGGCAATGCGCTCCTCCGAACCCCATACTTCAACAAAGGCTCAGCGTTTACCAAAGAAGAGCGCGACACCTTCAAGCTCCATGGCCTCCTTCCCACCAACATCCAGACCCTCGACGAGCAGGTCAAGCGCGCATACACCCAGTACACCTCCCGACCGAGCGATCTTGCCAAGAACACCTTCATGACGAGCCTGAAGGAGCAGAACGAGGTACTATACTACAGAGTATGTCACGATCGATAGTGTTAGTCATGACGTGGCTGACGACGGCGCAGCTCATCCTCGACCACCTCAAAGAAATGTTCTCCGTCATCTACACCCCCACCGAGGGCGAAGCGATAGCAGATTACTCAAAGCTCTTCCGACGACCCGAAGGTTGCTTTCTCAACATCGAAGATGCAGACCGCGTAGAGGACGATATGAAGCAATGGGGGAACCCCGAGGATATCGATCTGATAGTCGTGAGCGACGGGCAGCAGATACTAGGCATTGGCGATCAGGGTGTAGGAGCGATTCTCATCAGCGTAGCCAAGCTCGTCATTTACACGCTGTGCGCTGGCATACATCCTTCGCGGACGCTGCCTGTAGTACTTGATTGTGGCACCGATGTGAGCAAAGAAAACCCGATCAGATGGCGCCTGCTGACGAGCGTAGAACGAACATCTCCTCAACGACGAGCTATACCTTGGTATGCGAAAAAGGCGAGTTTATGGCGATAAATACGATGAATTCGTCGAGAAGTTTGTAAAAGCTGCAAAGAAGCACTACCCTAAAGCGTACATCCATTTCGAGGACTTTGGATTGAACAACGCACGAAGGATCTTGGAAAAGTACACACCTAAGATCGCGTGTTTCAACGATGACGTGCAAGGCACCGGCTGCGTAACGCTCGCAGCAATAATGGCGGCTTTTAAAGTGAGCGGAACCAAATGGGAAGAAGCCCGCTTTGTCATGTTTGGCTCGGGATCGGCAGGTACGGGAATTGCCGACCAGATCCAAGATGCTATCGTCCAAAACACCGGAAAGTCGAAAGAAGAAGCCGGGCGCCAGATTTGGTATGCTATTCTGCATGTTGAGCCAGCCAACTCACGCTAACTTGACCAAGGTGCGTCGACAAGCCCGGTCTCCTCTTACAAGGCAAGAAGGATCAGCTCACTCCAGCTCAACTTCTGTATGCGCGAGACGACAAGGAGTGGGAAGGCAAGGAGCACAGTGATCTGCTATCCGTTGTTAAAGAAGTGAAGCCGCACGTGCTCATTGGCACCTCGACTAAGCCTGGGTCATTCTCGGAAGACGTCGTTCGAGAAATGGCAAAGCATGTCGAACGCCCCGTCATATTTCCACTATCGAACCCAACCAAGCTCCACGAGGCTAAGCCACAAGATCTGTATGAGTGGACTAATGGCAAAGCCCTAGTGGCGACTGGTTCACCGTTTCCACCGGTCAAACACAACGGCAAAGAGTACGATATCTGTGAGTCTGTTGATGCTACTTCTGTCATCATCCCACTGACCACTACAAGCTGAATGCAACAACTCGGTAACATTCCCTGGTATTGGTCTCGGCGCAGTCCTCTCCCGAACCCGCCTCATGACTCCCGCCCTCCTTGTTGCAGCTGTCCAAGCCTTCGCCTCGGCCGCTCCCATCCTCAACAACCGTGGGGCCGGCCTCCTTCCAGATGTCGAAGACGTACGCGACATTAGCGTTCAGATAGCGAAGAACGTAATCAAGAAAGCGGTGGAGGATGACCTGGCCCAAGAAAAGGACATACCGAGTGACGATGTAGAGTTGGAGGAGTGGATCAGAGAACAGATGTGGGAAGCAGAATACCGTCCGCTGAAGTTGGTGGAGCAGAGTAATGCGACTGCGCATGCAAAGGGAGAAGCAGGCACAGCGAGTGGGCAGAGAGAAGCGAAGCACTAAATATCAACAGTACTGCAACACACAGCTCCCGTCTGTCCATCCACAACTACACACATCTCACTCTACCCTACTCTTTTCGCCTCCTCTCACTCAATCAAAACGTCAAAACATGTACTATACTTGTTTACACCGCCAAAACTCCACGTCCAAACCATCATATGCCGTCCCTTCTCCATACATTCTGGCCTGCAAAAGAAGCGTTAGTACAAGACTCACGTACCAGCCCCTTCCTCTCTTACCCATGCGACAACAAAGAAGAGAGGACTTACAAATGCAACGTCTGCCAGTTTCCCTTGTCGTGAAGTTGTCCCGGCCCCGGCCCCGGCGCTGTGACCTTCTCATCCAACGGGTATGCGAAACTCTCTTCACTAAACCCGTTCCTCTGCACGAGGTTCTCCTCTGTCAATTCCTTCACATCTACAATCTCTTTTTCCTTGCTGCCAGCCCAGTACACGGAGACTTGTCCTGGGTCGCCCTTTTCAACACCGCCAAAGTTACCGCGGCTGTGGCCGTTGCCTCCAAACATGAGGGTTATAGATGACCCGGCTACAGCGGTCGCCATGGGAGCTGGTGCGGTGTGCGTGGGGGGGTTGCGATTTGGTTCTTGGGGGATGGTTGGGGTTAGGTATTGGAGGGGGCCTCGTTGACGGGGGGTTTTTTTTTTTTTTTTTTTTTTTTTACATTCAAGGCCTTCATCCATCCAGTTTCCTGGATTCTGCTTTGCCCGTGGCCAGCCGTGGCAGAGGTTTGCAAACCATGGGGCTCTGTGGGACGGTTAGATTTATCGTTTTTTTCTACATTCATTCATATGGTCTTTTGGGGTGTGCGTACAGGGGGTCTATCTCTCTGGGGGGTGTTTCAGCTGCTGCGATTGCCATGTCGGCTTTTATACCGGTGTTGTTGTGGTTGGTGCAGTGTAGCCATGAATGGGCTGAGACGGTGGTTAGCAGCGTTGTTTTGGCTGCTAGGATGAGTAGCTTCATGCTTCTTAAATGGATGTGGTATTCTGGTGATGGTAACGTTGTCGGAAGAAGAGGAAACTCAAGGCTGTATAGATACTGTGCTTATGCTGTAGTGTTGAAATTTGGCCTGATAGCGAGCCTTTGGTGAACTTAGGCTTGTGGTTTGTGAATACCTTGTTTGTAGATGTTGATAGTCTTGAGGAATTTTGGACATGGCAGTACTGATATTCGTGTGACTGTCATTGGCTACGGGAGGAAGAAAAGAGAACGCATCACAATGCCGTTGTTCATCAACTTTGTGTTACGTGAATAGCTTGAAGGTTGAAAGAATTTGCGTCAAGCTAAGCTATCTTAGACAGATGCTACCCAGATATTCAACACTGTTAGACAGCAGTTGAAGTGCGTATGGGATATAGATCAAACGCCATTCAATCAATCACACATTTCGCCCATTGAAACCAAACTCCGACTGAAAGAAACGCCTGCCGGATGCCTTCAAAATATGATCCTTACGACTTCTAGCCTCCATCCCCCTTCAAAGCAAGCCTAAGTGCCAATTATAGATACAACATGTTCAGGTCATCATATATCGGCCTTGTGACCTCCACCACCCCATTCACCATTACTGCCTAGTTGCCTAGCCATTGCAGAAGCTGGAAAATGAACACTATAGATCCCCGAACAAACCTGTTATCGATATACCAAGCAAAATAGCTGAAGCCTGCAGCCCAGTCCCAGTAGAACCGCAGAATGTTCATGATGTAGACATTCACGTTCATTTCCTCTCCCGTCATAACCTCGTACGTGCATCCTATGAGAAACACAATAATCCGAGATGTGATTTGGTAAAACATTGATCGAAGAACGAACATAGTCCAGCTTTTAAGCACCCGCGGTTTTGTGTCTTCGAAAGCTTCGCGAAACGTACGTCGGGGTTGGTAGGTTGATTCACGAAATGTAATATGTAGTCTTTGTCTTTTGAACCGAAAGTCTATGGGGTCTGTGGCGCGTGGAAACCACGTTGAGGGCGAGAAGAACGTCAACCCGGGAAAGGTGACGGCGACTGAGTGCGAGATTCCTGCGGCCTTGTAATGGGCAAAAGGCTCGCCGGGTACCGCTGCATGGATGGAGGATCGACGATAGAGAGCCTCTGCCTCATTTTCGTGTGCAAAGTCTCGAGATGTGGACTTTACTGGTGCGAGTAGCATATGAATGGAGGGGATTGCCAAGGCGAGCGCGAGGAGGAATGGTATGCGAACGGCGATTTCGAAGAGGAACATGTACACGATTGCGGCTACTACGATATGAAGCTGAAAAGTGGTTAGTAAAGAACATGTTAGAGTTTTTGTAGCAGCGGGTCTGTCTTACTGAATAGGATTTCGCGAACTGGAGCAGATTCTGTTGGCCATCTTCGAATGCGTTCTCCAACTGGGACATCGAGCTCACAGGTTCGCTCTCATTCCTCCTACTGCGGCTCGTACTCTTGGTTATCTGGCTCAACGAATCATCTGTCTCATGGTACCATGACTGATCCAAGAATGCGAGGTGCTGGACATTACCGATACTTCCTAGTCTTCGCGGGTTTCGATGCACCTGGCTTCGCGTATAGTGATTTGTCGCCACCGGCATGGTTGCTAGATACTCACGTCGTCCGTTCTACTGTATTTCAAAGTTCGAAAATCGGTTGAAGTAAGAAGCCAGGTTTGGTTGTGATTGCGTTTTTTGGAGTGAATCAACAAGTGAACAAAGGACGACATTCGACGTCCATGTCGCACACGACAATGCGGGATTGTGACAATGGGATAAAGGCAGGTTCTTTAATAATTTAAAGGGCAAGAAGCTACTGAGAGTAGTGACAAGAATGTAGAATTACTAGTAGCATTCGCCACTGTCTGCGGTGCCGTGTTGCTGTATACAGCCGTCGTGGTTAAACGCTTTCTTGCGCCTCGATCTCCCAGATCAGAAATTGTACATTGTGCTCGTGATCCTCGTGGTTATAGTAGCGGCCACTGATAGCGTGATCCAACAACTCCCTTACGAAGTGGTCATCTTGTCGTCGTATAAATTTACAGAACTCTGCATACTCCCTCCCGAGTATAAACTGAACAAAGCATTCATTCATGACAAAGTGGGTGGTTTGCGCAATGTTCTCCATGTCTTTCATAGATGGGCTGACAACGGAAGATAAGAACGACGAGACCGCTGCAGTGGTTGCGGAGCCATCCAGGGATGCGAGGTAGGCGAAAACGGTGGTTATGCCACGCTCGCCGAACGATGATCGAATTTGGTCCTCACGGTCTTGGCCCGTTCGGATTTCGGCCAGGACGATCAAGATTCGGTTCCCTAGTCGTTCAACGTCGATGTGATATGCAGTTTTCTTGTTACACTGCGGACCGTTCCGCGCCTTTGCATCAGACTTGCCAACAATCAATCCAGATCAAGCTCATCAATCAAGCTGGACAAAATATAAAGATCAATCAAGCCAATCCAGTCCCTATAAATTTTTGTGTCAATCAAGCTGCGAGAAGCTAGATTAATTAATGAGATTAATGAGATTGACAACTGTGCGTAAGGCTGTTGTTGTTGTGGTCGGAGCAATCTCACAATACTTTTCTGAAGTTAAGGTTTGCAACAATATACACAAAATCTACTGCAACGCTACAACGCGTTATAAGTATATGTATACATATATATATATATATATATATAAATATAAAAGCTTTATAATCTTTGTATATGACGATTAAGAGACTTACCACTAGAAATAGGTACAATGTAGTTAACCTCACCTACCTGTACAGCCTTACGCACGGTTATTAATCTTATTAATTAAGCCTATTGGTTTTTGCTTATTAATCTCATCAATCAAGCTATACTGCTCCAAATCGTCAAGCTAAGCCAAGCTGGAGGCCTTAGCTTGATTGGCTTGATTGTTGGCAAGTCTGCTTTGCATCCATCCTCGCTACATGGAAGTCGATTTTGAGGGCCGAAGTCGCATTATTCGCGATTAGATGCCGATTGAGGTAAGCAACGAAGTGATTGCGCAGCCTATGGGTGGCGGTGGGGACCGTTTCGGATAGGACGGCAACTGCGAAGTCGTCTTTAGAGTTGGAAATGGTGGGAATGAAGGCTCTAGCCAGGTCCGTGCCCAGGCGGTACGCTAGTCGCTAGTCGGTCGTCGCCAAATACTATGTACATAGCGCTGGTAGCTACTAAGGGAGAACGGAAATGCCACCTCGTCGCTGCCGACGATGTTGTGCCGTGAGAAGACATCCTGGACCATGGAGACTCGAGAAGTCTTCAGACCCCAAAAGTTGAAATTGTGCGTGTCCAGGAGAGTGCGCGAGCATTTGAGGTACGCTTGCCGTATTGCTAGCGGCGACCACCGTCTGGACTTGAACCTGCCAAGAACGGGGCTGTGTAAATGTCACTCTTCTCGAAACCGCCCGTCGTTCACTAAAATCCCGCACAACACGTCATTTGCCAGCTTCTGCGGATGTTACCTGAGTTGAGATGCTCGCTGCCGACTGCCGCACGATGCCGCGTGTCCTTTTGCCCTTTCACGCACAGGTCGCCCGCTAAAGCTCAGATGAAGCGTCAAGGCCGCTTTCTTCTCTATGGAAGCGGAAGCGAAAGCGACAGTCATTCAGGAGCGGTGTCTCCAAGCGCTAGATGACTGGGAGATTTTAGGAAGCGCCGTCGGAACAAGCACCGGCAAATGGAATAGGCTTTTAGGCGCGAAATGAACTTTTGTAAGAGGGGAATAGAAGACGGCGGACAAAACATCTTGCATGATATTGCATGTTGTACCACTCAATAAGCAAGTGCGCTAAAGCTTATTCTGAGGACACATTGCTTGGCGAAGACTCCACGGCCTTGCTGTTATAGACCAAGTGTACACCACGCATGGACTGCAAACTGGCTAATTTGCCTGACTGCGAATAGCAACATTGCTAAAAAGAGTAACGTGTCCCTCTCCATGAGCTTCTGGCAAAATTCAAGCACTCCGAACTACTAGACCTCCGGGTCTACAGGGTTTTATTTTGTAAAGAGACATATCGAACCACTTTCGAAGAGCAATGGGCGTTTTGTTGCCCAACTTATACTGCCGATCTGGGGCAATCTGTGCGACAAGTCGCTCACGGGCTGTGGAGTATGTAGAGCCCCACCAGGTCATAGATCCAACCACGACATGCAACAACATGATTATGGCATGTTACTTAGTGTTCGCAACTTCCGGGCACACGCTACTAACACACCACGCCTCAGTACCTTCACCACCACACGTCCCGCTCGGGCTTGGACCAGTCCGCGTTATCAACGACCAATTGAGAATTCTCTATCTAAGCTTGCAATTCTTGCCGTCCTCACAGTATCGACAGCTCGTCTACTTGATAGCGATGCGAACCGAGATGGAACCCTTCGTCGTTTGCGCAACAATCAAGTCGTGGTCATACAAAATGTCTTCCTTCACGGTATCCACAAGTCTCGCCCTGGGAAGAACGTCGAGCGCCATGTACGCGCCCATAATGTACAGTTCACAGTACGCCAACTGCTCACCGATGCAGCTGCGGCTTCCTCTTCCGAACGCAATCAGTTTCTTCTGTAGCGCGTAGTTTTGCGATCCGTCTTCCAATAGCCAACGTTCGGGGACAAATTCATCGGGACCGGGGAAAAGCTCCCTGTTCCAATGGTTGATCATGGATGTCATGCCAATAGGTGTGCCTCTCGGAATGACCCAGTCAGATTTGCCGTCCGCCGATACGTAGTGCAAGTCTTCCCCGCGTGCGATCCTGGCTGACCGATGGGATACACCAGGCATCATGCGCAAACACTCTTGCAGAATTGCCCAGAAGTACGGCACCTTCTCCAATTCGATCCACTTGAGTGTCTGTGTGTTGATACCGGCACGAGAGAAATCGGATATGAGTCTCTTGTAGACTTCTGGCTTTGCCAATGTCCAGTACGTGAAGACAGTGAGTATAGCCTACGGTTTCTGTCAGCCCTGGAAATTGAGGTTTGATTTCATCTGTTACTTACCGCAGTAGTTTCGGTGCCAGCAAGCAAAAAGTTAAAGCCCTCACCGCTGTAGCGGTACTTCTCCTCCTCGGACATGGTCTTGTCCTTGCCCATGACTTCAGCGAAAACACGTCCGTTCTCTGGGTTCTTTAGAGCCTGGCCAATGTACTTGGGAATTGTTACATTCATGACTCGCATGACGGCCTTGATATCTTCGCCAAGATAATCGGCCATGGAAGGTAGGATCTGCGCCATCTTTCGACCCAAAGCGTTGTGGCGCATCATGTACGCGCTTTTGAAGAATGACTTGACCCAGGTTGCGAAGTTTGGTTCCCAGCCCTCCTGCGCGACAAAGCCCATAGGCTCACCGAATGCGTACTGAGAGATGACGTCGGCAGTATAGCAATTGAACGCTTCTTTAACATCGAAAGCGCTTTTTCCGGCAGAAGTGAGCATCTTGTTTGCCGTCATCATGGCAAACTCGTGTACCTCGCCCTCCAGCTTTAACATCTGTTGGCGCGAGAAGAACTTGCTCAGTGGCGCCTTGCGTGCGCGGTGCAGGTCATGGTCGACTGTCGAAAACCCAGTAACTGAAACAGGTCCAACTCCACCAGTGTTCAGTTGATGCTGCCACTTATCGCGCACACGACCGGGGCCAGCATATATCTCGTCCGTGAAGGCAGGGTCGGAGCAGTGTAGTTCGTCTGGATTTATGCGTACGATGGGACCGTGTTGCTCATGCATGCGGGCGATGACTTTTCCATAGCGTCCCCCGAGCCACCAGTCGTAGTACGCTTCGTAGAGGTAGGACACAGCTGCAATCTTCGGGCCTGGAAATCGGGCGAGTGGGTGGAAAGGCGATATGTTGTAAACTGCAATAGCAATTCGATGGCCTATCCAGAGCACAATAAGCAATACTGCGATCGTGAAGGGGAAGGCTGACTTGGAGCCCTGGGAAGGGTCCGAGGGGTCGTCCATGTTGGGAAGATTGGGCAGTTTGACGACGCACAACTGCACAAAGGAGAACGCGATTGCATGGCCTCGTTTCAGCGAGAAGTATGGTATATACCATTATAGGCGACAGATAGCTCAACAGGGTCGATCTTTTCTCCTTCTGATTGCTGGCTTTTGCAGTGCACCCGCACTTGGCGATAAAACGGGCATCGCGTGTTGCGTCGCCGATAATACCCTGTGTCGACTCCACTGCATTGTCATTTAGGAGTGGTGTTATTGGTGTCCCGGGATCTTGGAAGACCATAGCGCCACGTGGAAAGGGAGGACGCAGCTCAAGTGGAGATGCGCGTCCTCTGCGCGAGTCGGTGGTGGCGGGAATGTGGACTTTTTCAGTCAAGTCAAATTTGCGACTCAAAACTCTTCGTTATCAGCCCCCCATGGTCATACACAGTATGTCACAGACAAGTCTGTCGATAAATGCGCAACGATGGCTTTTGTTGGTAGCACGCCTGGGATTCTGGAATAGGGCTGTCGACCAGAATAGAGAAAATGCATACATTTATTGCATGTGATGCTCGTTAGAACTGCTGCAACAGAGAGAATGCTGTCCAAGCCAAGATCGACCCCTGCCCAAGAGTGTGGAGACGAACGTGAGGTCTCTGTTCATCCCCTGCTGGTCCACGCTGCCGATGAGCCACGAGCCGGAGAGTTGCGGCTGTCATACGGCAAGCGGGTGAGGCTTCCGGCAGTGGCACTTGGCGTTGTGGGTCTAAACCTGGGCTAGACTGTTTCACCGTCGGCATCAAACTTGCCGCGGGTTACCATTCATTCCCTTTCGAGCCTCATGTATGAATTCCCGTTACGGCTTAAGCTGCATGAGTGCACGACTTTTATGGCGTTTCATTACGATCGTCATCTCGCGTAGCTTGAAATATCTGCATGCGTTTCCGGGGAACTTGAACACATATCCGAAAGGGATAGTTCAAGTGTTCGGCCAACGTTTGTGGCAACGATCCTTTCAGATCTCCACTTTTTGGCGTTGACAGGCAGGAAACTGTTCTCGGCCCGCCAGGCTAGACCCGCTAGCATAACGGGTTTGCGATCATTGGCGAAAGTCAAGAGAAGTTTTGACGGAATACAGGAGACCATAACATGGATCAGGTTTTATGAACACTCAATCGCCCCGACTCGTCGCCCCTCAGTCTTTTCTTCATCGTTCTTTCGTCAACACCAGTTCTCACGGCGGGATCCACTCATTTAATACTTCGTTAATCACTTTGCAGCTCTGTAGCGTGAATTGAACGTGTTGATTGGGTTCCTTGCTTGCACAGGGCAAGATGGGCAAGATGAGCAAGATGGTGGACACGATCAGTATACCGATGACCAGGAGCGGCCGCGACTCGATGATAGCGATGTCATGTCTGTGGCTGCTCTTTCTAACTACTGTTTTCTTTCGGTTTCGCGGTCGCATGCGGGGACCTGGACTAGCACTGGACGACATATTTGCAGGCGTTGCGCTGGTACGTTGTGCGCTATCTTCATTTCATGAGATCTGAGCTCACACATATCGAAGGTCTTGTCGACAAGTACCATCGGTCTGAACGCTGTGGGTAAGACTTGGTTCTTCGCCAAAATTACGGACATGGAGTTAACATCCAGACAGTGTTCACAATCGGAGTTGGTTATGATTTCGATCCCAATAATGCTGACATGTTTCCCAAGCGTAAGTCTGCTCTAGAGCCTTTCGTATTCTTAGCATGTGGATCAACTGACCTGTTCGACAGTGATGAACAACCTACCCGTCATCATGCAGATAACGTTTGCCTTCACTTTGATCTACATCTGGTGTCTCGCAGCTCTCAAGCTCTCACAACTGGCCCTATACCACCGCGTCTTCCAACTTCAACTGCGCCTTCCAGTCTATATCGTTGGCGGCATAGTCATTGCCTGGGCTATCATCTTCAACTTTGTCTTCATATTACTTTGCGACCCTATCTCTCAACAATGGACCATCGAACGAGTTGGACACTGCATGGATCAGATGTTGCTGCTCAAGTGTCTGATCCTGACAAACATGGTCACCGACCTCATGATTGTGGTAATCCCGATTCGCTGCGTATGGCAGTTGCAAATGCGAAAGACGGAAAAGTTCGCTGTGTTGGCGTGTTTCGGCTTGGGTCTGGCCTGTGTTATTATCAGTATCGCACGCTTCATTCTCATCTACACCATCGGTAAGTCTTCAGTACATGCATGCATTACCCAGCTAGGCAAAGTGGCTAACACTGTGCAGATCTTATTGGCAATCTCACGGGTACATCAGGCACGACCTTCATGCTTTGCACCATCGAGCTGATGCTTGCTGGTCTCTGCATCAACATTCCCATGTTACGCCCATTCTACCTCCAGTGGCGCCAAAAGCACAAGAGCTCATCAATAAGCAACAGCAGACGACTCAGTGCGATCAAGAGGTCGAATACTGGTGGGCAGGGATCACAGCAAGCGAGACCGGGACACTATACCCAGTGGATGGAGTTGGTAAGTTGCATGCAACAATAACAAGACAGGGGGCGAGGCTAATTGAACGCAGCATGACAAGGACCAAACAAACATCACCGTTACGGGCGACGACGCAAGTTCCGAAAGAAAACTTACCTCGGAACCACTGCCTTTCGATGCTATACAGGTATCCAAAGACTTCAAGATCACCCGAACTTGAGCCGTCACAATCGCGCGTCTTGGGTTCGGAGTCCGGGCCTCTCTACCTAGAACCACTATTAGTCGTCGGGTACTGCAATAATGGTATTCAAGGCCTGTAAATTCACCGCAAGAAAACTAAGAGTACGTGCAGCGAGAATTTTAGGTGGATGCACATATTATGATGTGAAAGCTTGCAATGCAAGAGATGAGAAAAAAATTTGAACGCTGCCTATGTTGGAGTCGAGTCAGCAAATTGGAATGCTTGTACAATACCGTAAAATACACAATTCATACTCCATACTCATTGGGCAATGCACGATGGTAGATCATTTGTCCGGAGTTTTCACCAGGAAGACCCATTATGGTTCGCGCGCGTGCGCGCGCGAATACCACCACGATCGTCGCCACTCCATACGGCCCGCGATGACGCGCTGTCAATCGTAAAAATCCTTGAAGTCAATCAATCTCCCCACATGCTCACATCGCAAATAGACCGAAGATCGGTCCTACGAAATCTTCATTACTGAGATCCACAGTGGGTACCTTTCCAATCTCTTCAGTCTTCTCCACTTTCTGTGCCATACGACAGCGTGTACTCCATCTCTTAAATACTCAAATATCAATCGTAGAGCGTGAAATACGTCCTTGAGTTCAACGTGTTCCTGGCGATGAATACCTTTGCTTTGCTGACGACGTAGAGTATGATGATGGCACTAGTTGACTCGGGAAACGTCGAGTAGGATAAGGAAACGAAGCGGTTATTGTCTTTATATGCTGCCAATCCTGCAGTGATCGGCTTAGGGTTATCGATAATATCGCATGCTTTGCTCGATATTCTTCTAGCAGAGAATTGCGCTATACTGACTTCGTAATCGAGTTGTTCTACGGCATCAAGCCCGAAATCTTGCCACAGTGTTTGCGTGCCAAGGGATCCATCCGGCTCAACTTCTATGTCATAGCAGCTCTCTTCTTTCAGCCAGTTCGTCTATGGCATAACACCCGAAGCACTCGTGTGGAAGTACTGCGTCTACTACTGCGTCTTCCTCACTTTCGAGACTAACGGCATTTACTTCCGCGTCGTGGAAACGAGGTACACGCCCACGGGGAAATCGCCAAGTTCTTCGACGGTGGTGATGGTGTTGATGTTCGCGACGCTTTCTTAATCGAAGTCAAGGAGAAGGGGGGTTTAGGCAGAGAAAAGGACGTATTGGTATCGCGTATTGAGGTCGCGAAGTACGAAGACCGCATTCATGTCTTGTATATGTCGTCGAATGGTTTGTAATATGAGCGTGACTTATCGTTGCGATGAGAAAAGTCTGCGCCAAACTGTCGCTTCCAGTGCCTGACTAGTTCCACCTATTATGATGACCCGGATGCTGCCGTTCAATACACAAGTAGGAAGCAGCCTGAGGCTACCTAACCAAGGGTACGCTAAGACATAGCAGGCCCAACTTTTTTAGGTTGATATTAGTATTTAGTCTAAATTGGCTCTTCTTTAAACTATTATGAAAGGCATGTTAGAATTTCAATGCAATTTATTTTGGAGTTTGTTATCTTGGATTGACAGTATGATGCAAAGCAGCTTGCACGATGAAACAAAATTTCAAAAGCAAATGTACATGCACAACGTTGTTGTTGTGATGCGGAAACAGTGATTAAGTATACAGCGGATTGGCCGGTAGGTATTTAGGCGACGTCACGACACTTCCTTGGAAAGTCTTGACTGCGTCACGCTCAGCAAACAACAGTTTCCAGTGCACATTGTAGCGCTCAATGCCGCCAATTGCATCCTATATAAGACCATAAACGTTTTTACCAAGCATTCTGGACACGTTCCAATTGTTGTCTTTTTTGGTACCTTCAGCAAATTTTTCGACCCAGATTTCCTCTCGGTGATCTGAGCTCTCCTCCCAAAGCCCATCTACGTACCGTTCGAATCTCGTCGTGTACAACAATTTTTTTTCCTTCGCGACCGGTCAGTAGAGGGCAGCTACTTTTCACCATTTTGGAACAATATTTTGACTACAACACCCACACCTTTGACACACTAAAAAAAATTACCAAGCACTCAAGCCGAAAACCTTGCTGTCCGCCAGTGTCAGCGGCGGTTGCGCAAATGCCGATCACCGTATCTCCTGCTTCTTCGAGCATCGTCATTGCGCTAGCACAGGCGCACTACTTTATCCACCTTCCCGAAGCATGGTCCTTCCTCGCTTCGAATATGATATCACAAGGTAGCTATCACCGTCGTCATAACTCTAAATTCCTGCGTGTTGGGATAGATATATAGGCGCGTGCTGCGTGTTGTACATCCGTAGCTCGCGACTACGCATTGTTCCATTGTATCATGCGTTTCTCAATTGCTGTCGCAGCGGTCCTGGGTGGCCTTCAGGTTGTTTCTGCACTTAAGCTGTCACCGAGGAACGCGGTGGAGAGGGAAGAACAGGTAAGTGCTTCTTTTACTTTTGCTCGTAGCATGGATGCTGCCATGGTGCCTTTCTCTTTGTTCTACTTCTTCAAACCCTACTCGCTCGACTACAAAATGCACAGAAGCATAAAAAGCTTCACGAGGGCCTTTTATTTGATGATGTACATTAAGTATCTACATGAGACGAATATGACCGGAGTGCGGAAAATGAATCTGACGGGAGATTAGGTGCAAGCTGCAGGGACGCGACGCAGCCTCGCCAAAGGCAATGACACCGACCCTACGCTACTCTATTCTGAGTACAACATTTCAGTGCCAGTCGACTTCTTCCACAACGAAACACGGTACGAGCCTCATAGCAACGACTCATTTAATCTAAGGTACTGGTTCGATGACACGTACTACAAACCCGGTGGACCGGTATTTGTTCTTCTTGGCGGGGAAACCGATGGAAAGGGTCGCCTCAAGTTCCTCCAAAAGGGCATTGTTCACCAGGTCATCAAAGCTACCAATGGTCTTGGTGTCATCCTCGAGCACCGTTACTATGGCAAGTCCTTCCCGGTGCCCGATCTGACGACTAAGAGCTTGCGATTCTTGTCGACTGAGCAGGCGCTTGCTGAAGTTGACTATTTTGCGCGTAATGTGCAATTCAAAGGCATTGATGCGGATTTGACTGCGCCCAACACCCCATGGGTCGTTTACGGTGGCTCATATGCTGGAGCTCAGGCTGCGTTCTTGCGGGTTGTATACCCAGAAACTTTCTGGGGCGCAATCTCTTCTTCTGGTGTGACTGTCGCCATCTACGACTACTGGCAGTACTTCGAGCCCGCCAGGCTGTACGGTCCTCCGGATTGCATAAAGAACACACAGCTTCTGATCGACGTAGTTGATGGTATTCTTATCCGCCAGAACGATACCTCCAAGGTTCAGGCGCTCAAGGATGTGTTTGGCATGGGCGATGTTGTGGACAGCCGAGACTTCGCTGGACAGATTACCGGTGTATACGGTCTACAAGCGACCAATTGGGACCCCGAGGAAAACTCTCCCTCTTTGTTCAACTACTGCCAAAACATCACCGCAGATGAGCCCAAAGGTGAAAACTTGCGCCCAGCCGTTGCTGAACTCGTCTCAGCATCTGGCTACATAAACGACACTGCCGTGCAAAACATCACCCTCAACGCTATTTCGTGGCTCAACAGCACCGCGCTAGCTGATTGGCGCCGCTCGAACAAGACCCAGAACTCGTACTTCACCACACTCAATGCTACTGCGCTCCAGCAATACACCTCTATCAAAGACTACGGCGCAGTAAGCTGGGGCTACCAGGTCTGCACGGAGTGGGGATACATTCAGACCGGAAACACACCGGCTGACATCAAGCCCCTAATCTCACGTACGCTGGATGTCGAGTACCTGACCTTTTTCTGCCGCGCGCAATTCGGAATTGAGTACCCTCCAGAGATTGAGCGTATCAACAAATACGGCGGCTACAGCATTGACTACGAGCGTCTCGCCCATATCGGAGGCAACGCTGATCCATGGAGACCTGCTACACCACTATGGTACCCAGAGAGCAGGAACGACACGACGGATCGCCCGTGGCATCTGATCAGCCACGGTGTGCACCACTGGGAGGAGAACGGTATCTTTGAGAACCGGACAACTCCTAACTTGCCACCACCACAAGTCGTGTATGCCCAGCAGTACTTGAAGAATTTTGTTATCGATTGGCTAGAGGGTAAGTTGCTAAAGTTACAACTAGTATATTTCGAAAAGCCGCTAACGATGTGTAGAATTTGAGGCTCAGAAGGAACACTCGGAGTTGCGCTAAGCTTATGATGTGATCACGGTTACTTAGTAGGTTGAGCTTTCTTCTCAAAGCTTAAGGCGCTTACTTAGTACCTAAATCTTAATTACTTAATGTCTAAATTCTATTCCTTATAATTGTTTTTTGTGAATTTTGCGACTGATTAGTAATGGACAGCTGCTTTTCACCATTTTGAAACCATATTCTGACTACAACACTTACACCTTTGACACCCTTAAAAAAACAGTCTCTCACTAGGCAGCAGCAAGTTTGAGGAGGTTAGCAGACGGAGATCGCCGTGCAGTATTGACTGATCTAAGGTCCCCTTGCGAAGGTGTACATTAGACTGGCCTTGGTGTCGGTCAGCCAATAGGCCTTATCATGATGCTTGGGCCCTGGCGGTTATCCCGCCGTGGGGCATGGTGTGCCGCGTCTAAAATTATAAGATCAACGATGTATCCACTCACTCCTCTCACCGCACCAGCTAAAGCCCCACCCAAGCTATAGAGAAACGTTATCGTGTAACTACCTTCTATTCACATGCTGCTGAAGTCCTATCTATATGACCAGATTTCGGAGTACGGCAATAGCTTGCCTCCACATTCCACAACATGTCAGCTGGATTCCATCTCTCCAATCGCCGACAGCATCTAATCCTAGTATAGGTGCGGTAACGTTACTACGATCAAAATTACGTCCAATAGCCAAGGCCACTCAACGCATACATTCGAGAACCGATTCGTAGACTGTTTGAGTTCAGAATGTCCCCAATCGCGGAATTATCAGCCACCAAGGAATAGGTCTTCATGGATGTTCATGTAATTACTTTATCTAATAACTTTGTTTTGGAGCCAGATCTGGAGTTGTTTCAGAGAAAATTCTTCATTTTGCTGCGCTGAAATTATGAAGTTTCTGTCGCACCATCCTGGTGTGCCTGCGGTTAGGAGGGGCTTCCCGAACGGCTGACAAGAGCCATAATCTACGAGGATTGGTCTGCCGCCCTTGTCCATCATAATGTTGTTTGGGTTAATGTCGTTATGAGCTAATCCAAGCGAATGAAGGTGGTTTACTGCTGCATTAATCTCGTCGAAGCACATATCGTGGTTAATCTTCCGCTTTTGTAGTCGGGCTTCGAGCTCAAGTGTACGAGGGTGTCGATCTATGGCAAGGCCGACAATGCGTCCCCTTCTAATAATAACACCATGATATTGGATAATATTTTGGTGTTGGTTGCATCGCAAAATCTCCAGTATCTCAGCTTCTTGGAGAAGCAGTTTTGGCAATGTCGCTGTACCTACGAGTTCGTTGTAGCTTCCGATTTTAGGGCCTTTAACGAAGATGTTGCTGTCAATTGAAACCGAAGCAGTCGTAACATGCGATGGAGCCTTGGGGTATACATCTTCATCCGGAATGACGGTCTTCAGATTGTCCGTGATGTCCTCTAGGCTCAAGTTATTAAGGTTAACCGGAGCTTCACCAATCCAGACTTAGTAATCACGAGTTGTGACGGCGAACCGCGAAATTTTGCCATCAGCTGTTTCGCTCAGATGACACAAGTCCCCGAAGGACTTCACCTGAGGCGGTTGATTGTCCATATCTCGAGAGTGAAGCTGTCGGCAGTCGGGTCAAAAATTCGTGGGCTCAGGTAGAAGACGAGTAATATAGGTGCTACTACAGAAGAACGTAAATCAGTCACAGCAAACATTACAGGAGTCTACGAGGTTCGTTCTTACTTTGACAGTTCCCATTACTCCAGCGCCCGCCGAACCTGGCATGCGGTATAGACGACTTCGCTCGCTTTTTTTTGGTAATTTTTATGTCGGCTGCCAGCGTAGAGTAAGAATCGACCACAATTTCAGTGCAATGGTAGAGGCAATCGCGGTGTTGATACGTATCACGACGCATTCCGCCGGTAAGCTAACATGGTTGGTCGCGTACCGAGGTGGACGACGGCGTAACGCCCGATTTTGAACACCAAAACTACTGCAAAAGTTAAGCAAGTTAAGGCTTATAACTTTCTAACTAACTAATATTTAAAAAAACATGTAATACTAAAAATATATAACTTTTTAAGTTCGATTAGTCTAGAATTTTACTTTTTTTAAATTTCCTAATATAAATTTTTATTCTAAAATTATTAAAATATAAGTACTTTATTTTACTTTCTGATTAACCTTGTATAGTAAATGTTAAGTTTTCTTTTAACTTTAGTATTAAGAATTTTTAAATATATTAGTTAAATAAAAAGTTATTAAAGGTTTTAATTTCTCTAAACTTAGAAAACTCTTTTTTTTACATAACTTTATATTTAACTAATATATTTGAAAATTCTTAATACTAAAGTTAAAAGAAAACTTAACATTTACTATACAAGGTTAATTAGAAAGTAAAATAAAGTACTTATATTTTAATAATTTTAGAATAAAAATTTATATTAAGAAAATTAAAAAAAGTAAAATTCTAGACTAATCGAACTTAAAAAGTTATAACTTGCTTAACTTTTGCAGTAGTTTTGGTGTTCAAAATCGGGCGTTACGCCGTCACGGGCGTTACGCAGTCCAACTCGGTACGCCCGGGACGGCGTAACGCCCGATTTGAACACCAAAATCACCACCACACCTAAGGCTGTAGAGCCTCATACAATAGCTACTATCACAAGAATTTTTAGTAGTGAAATCTAGAGGGCTTAAATAATATATATAGCTATAGAAATTAAGTTAGAGTTCTAATTGCGCGCCCTATGCGCAAGGTAGACGCTAGTTAAGCTATAACACTACCTTAAGGCTCTCTACTACTTGTAGGGCTTATAATAAGCCTCTTTTTTTAAGTAGCCTTTTTAAAAGCTTTAAAGCTGCTCTTTTTACCCTTTTAAAAAGTTTTTATAGATTATTAGAGTTGTTTTATAGCTCTATAAGTAGCTGCCCTAAAGACCTGTGTGAAGATCGTCTGTAGATAATCTGTGTTAGTTCTCTTAGAATAAGTAAGTGCGATGGACAAGGGTTGTACTAGCATAATTAGTAGATTAATGTAATAGTATAGGGTTGTGTTAGCACGTTTAATAGAATAATGTAATAACATAAAAAGATTAAGAATTAGGTAATCCTTAGATTGCACTTACAGTTAAACACACTAAGCTATAAGAGCTTAATGCTTACAACTATATACTAAGAGAGTGTCCTATTATCCTACAGAATCCTATACTATTTTATAGGATCCTATGCTGTTCTATGCGTAGAACGTGTAAGATTTTGTAGTATATATAAAACGCATGTAACTTATCTTATAAATTTTTTTTGCTAAAGCCTGTAAGATTACGTGCCTAGTGTAGGGTAGCGTTATCTATTAGCATGTAAAGGCTTACCCTTTGTTTAAGTAGTCTAGAATTTCTTTTTACCTTTATTCTTTATATATAGTCTGTACTTCTTTTCTTCTTAAGTTTATAACATTATCTTTTTTTTCTATATTTTTGTCTTTACAAATTAGCCTAATAGTTTCTTATAGTACTACTTATTATTACGCACTTAGTAATTGCATAAATAGTATTAGTTAACTTACTATAGTTACTTATTAATATTATATTAAGAAAAGTTTACTATATTAGATATTTTTATAAAAAAAGGCGTGTAGAAATTGTTATAAAAAATAAAATTAAAAAATATATTTTAGTAGTAGTGCTATTGCTAAATTATTTATAGTTAAACTAAAAGTTAGCTTCATTAAAGTAGTAAGAGTTTAAAGCTAATATAGTAGAATTAGTTATACTTAAAGTATTATTAGTAGCGCGTGTAAAGAAAAATTATTTTTAGAAATAGCATAAAGTGCTAGCGCGTTATAAGTAGTAGTTAATGAATAAGTTAAAAAAGTTTATTAAAGAAATTAAAGCTTTAAAAGCTGTAGAAAATATTAACTATAAAGTTAGTATGTTAAAAAGTAGCCTAATACCTAATATACTATTATTAGATTAAAGCGCGTTTTTTTCTACCTACTTAGAAAGTAATTTTACTTTTAATAACTTCTTAGGTAAGTTGCATAGTACTATATAAGTAGTTAGTAACAATTTATAAAGTTTATATTTAGTTTTTATATATTTTTGCTATTTAAGTATTTTAACTATTTAACTATATATTCTTTACTATTATTTTATACTTAGTATACAAGAATCTTCTTCACTTTAAAGATATTATTTTTATTTATTTTAAAGTAAAAAGTTTTTTATAATAGTATTTCTAAGTCTACTAGTTCTAATTTATTAATATAAAATTTTAGGTAGATTTTTGCGTTAGGTAGAAAGTTAAGTATATATATAACTAGTCCCTTTTAGTCTAGAATTAAAAATAGTCTAATTTTAATACTATTAAGTCTTTTATTAAGTTATTTAGTACAAAGATTCTTTATAAGTAAATATACTTTACCTTCTTTTTTTAGCTAAGGTGCTATTTTTTATTTCTAGTTAACATATAAAATGCTTTAGTGTTAAGCCTTCTTAAGTGTTGTTTTAAGTAACTTATATACTATTTTAAGCTTCTTAGCTATTACAATAGCTACTTCTATTTTCTAGCTTAGAAATATATGCATAAAAAAATTTAAGTATTTCTTATAGTTTATATAAAATAGTGTTTACTTTATAAGTTTTAAAATCTTATTATTGTATACAATTTATACTATAAATAGTAGCAATACTTGATTATTTTACTATTAATTAATATATATTTTAAAATAGGCTTTTATTATATAATTTTTTTTTATCTATCTATCTATTTATAAGTATTAAGCTATTAATAGTTTTTATATTATTTTAATTGCAGCTAATAGTGTTGTTTAAAAGTTAGAAGTAAAAAGTTTGTCTTTATTACTAATAATTAACTTTAGTATACTGTAGTACTTAATAATTTAGTTATTAATAATATGTGCTAGCTATACTACTGTAAAATCTTTTTTAAAGGTAATATACTTTACTTATTTTATAAATTCATTAACTACTACAAAAATTGCGTTGTATAATACTTTAGTAATAGGGTCTTTTAAAACTAGTAGGCCTATAATAAGGTTTATTAAGATATTTAACTATAGTGCGTTAAGTAGCTCTATTGCTTATATTTCTTTGTATAGTACGTAGGTACTATATTTATTCTTCTAATAGTCTGCGCATTTAGTAATAAAGAAAGTAATTTTATTTTTTATTCTTAGAAACTTATAATTTTTTTCAATAAGTTTTATAGTTTGTATAATACTAAAATAACTATATATAAGGTTATTATAATATTATTTAATTATTACTTTTTATAATTCTTTTAGTATGTTTTTTGTAATTTATAGAACTACGTTTAATATTTTTACTAGTCCTAGTAATCTATCTTTATTAATTTTAAGTATTATAATATTAATAATTTCTTTTATTCCTACAATATTATGCTGTTAGATAAAAGCGTCTACTTTGCTATTATCTTTTTTAAGTATGTATATAATTTTAAACTTATATTATCTTACTTATTATTAGTTAAGTACTTTAGTAGTTGTAAAGTTAACTAAGTTCTTATAATTTATAAATATTATAAGTTCTAAGTAGCTTTCTACGTACGCTCTCTAATGCTATAAGTATATAATAATAGCTAGCAGCTTCTTATTATAGACGTTATATTACTTTTCTAGTCTAAAGAATTTCTATAAATAGTACGTAATTAGGTGCTATTTATTTTTATATAGTTAACTAGCGTAGCTTCTAAGTATAAAGTCTAATACGTTAGTTTTAAAGTGTAATAGTTATCTTACTTAAAATATTTTAAAGTATAGTAGTTTTATACTTACTTTCTTAAGTATTTAAAAGGTGTTTTCTACTTTCTTACTTTACTTAAAGAGTATTTTTTTTCTTATAAGTTTTATTAATAAAATAGCAATTTTAGAGTAGTTTTTGATAAACTATTAATTAAAGCTTAGAAGTTCTAGAAATAATTATATTTTTTCAACTATTATTAAGTATAGCTATTTTTTAACTACTTATATCTTTTTTTTACTTAATTATACTTTTTATACTTTTACTATAAATTTAAAGAAAGCAACTTTGTTTTTATAAAACTTATATTTCTCTAGTTTAAGTTCAAAGTTAAACTAGTTTAAGCACCTTAGTACTATATAAATATGTCTTATATAATCTCTTAAGTTCTTAGAATAGATAAAAATATTATCTAAGTATACTATACAAAAATATCTAAATATACTCTTAATATATTATTAATAAGTTTTTAAAATATTGCTAAAGCGTTTGTAAGCTTAAATAGTATAATAGTATATTTATAGTGTCTATATTATATTTAGAACACTATCTTCTATTTTTTATTTTTTTTTATTTTAATAAGGTAGTATCTATCTTAAAGGTCTAATGCTATAAAACCTTTAGCATAAAATAATTAATTCTAAAGCTTAATAATATTTAGTAATAAGTATTAGTTCTTTACTATAATATTGTTAAATTTCTAGTAGTCAACGCATATTCTTAGTAGCTTATTCTTCTTTAGTATAAAAAGTATTAAAATTTCTACTAGTAATATTAAAAGTTTAATATATTTTTTTCTTTAATCTTTATTTAGCTTAGGTCTTAGTTCCGTTAGTTCTATTTTTAATAATTAATAAATTAGCTTAAAAGGTAAAGTCTTCTCTTCTTCTAAGATAATTTTATAGTTCTAGAGTTAGTATCTTAGTAAGGCTTTACTATTTACTACTTTTATAAAAAGATGCTAAAATTTTTTATACTTTTTTAAAATATTTAAAGTTATGTATTACTTTAAAACTTTAACTTTGTAACTTAAAGTTACTTTACTAGTATTTATTAAGTTAAACTCTTATATTATAAAGTTATTCTTAGTTAAAATTTACTATCTCTTAGTAATATTATAAATTTTCTTTTTATTTACTATTATAGTTATTAAATATATAAGCTAGCTTGTAGTTGCGTTTAATCTATAGCACTTAAATAAGAACTTTTCTAACTTTTAATTAATTTATAGATTATATTTTTATAACTAAAAAATTTCTAATATAATATTATTAGTAGCTAATCTAAGAACATTTAAGTCTAACTCTTTTTTATATTTTTAAATACTAAGCGTTACTTTACTAACTTTATGCGTAATAGTTGTCTTGCTTAGTATAAGCTAACTATTTACTATATATAGTAAGTAAAGTCTTTATTTCTTTAGTATTTATAGGCCTACTACTTACACTACTTAAAAAAAAACAAAGTTAGCTTAGGAGCTAGAATCTACTAATACTATTATCTAATATTTATTAAGCTTTACTAGTAGTTTAAAAAAGCTTAGAGGGTTAATTATGTTTATTACTTTAGTAGTTCTAAGTATTTAGAGCGTTTATTTAAAATAAACTATATACTAAATTTATAAAACTTCTTAGTAACTATATATAGTTTATATTTAATATTAAAGCATGTGTACTATAAAAGTTGATTGCATTTTTATATATAAGTTCTGTTTTTATAATTCTTTTACTATATTATATACATCTATAAAGTCTTTTTTAGATTATTATATTTATAAAAGTATACGCTATATTATTTATTCTATATATGTACTGCGTATTTATTATTTAAGTAGTTATACTATAAGTACTTATATTAAGGCATTCTTTTTAGTTTTTTTAAAAACTATTTTAATTTATACTTTTCTAAGAAGTGTATAGTATAGCTGTTATATATATATATAGTTTATAAGTACTTTATATATTCTAGGTTATACAGATCTATTTAATAGTACATACTATTATAGCTAACTTCTTATACTTTTTACTTCTAGCGTGTTACCTAAAGTTCTTCTTAAATCTCTTCTCTTTTTACGTCTAAAAGTTAATTTGTTAGTTTATTCTAAAATACTTTAGCATTTTAAGTTTATTTTTATATAAAATTATTATGTAAAGTTTTATTAATAGTTACTACTAAAATAATCTTTTTCTTCTGCAGTTTCTCTAGTAAATTAGTATACTAGTAGTATTTTATTAATATTCTTCTACAGGGTTTTATAAAGATTTCTTTAAGTTATTCAAGCTATCTTTGTAGAACATTAATTTTTTTAGCTAAGTTATTTAAGTATTATATTTCTAAAAGTAGTAAAATTTATATATTAATATCTTATTTATTTAGTGTAGTGTAGTACTTCTGCATAGCTAGTAATAAATTTTCTTAGTTTATTAGCTTTTTCTATATAACTAGTGTAGAAAGCTAGTAAGTTACTTAGAACTTAGCTATTTTTTTATGCTTAGTTTAGTTAGCTAGAGTTGCTTCTACTTCTTTATTAAGTATTATTTTAGAGATATTGTTATCTAAAGCTTCTTTTAGAGTAATTATAAGAAAGTTATTTAGACTATTAATATTTGCCTAGTTCTATCCCTAGACTATAATAGTAAGTTAAGTAATAATATTTTATTTTTTCTCTAGATTATTACTAGGTACTATATAGTAAAAGATATTTAACTATTACGTTACTTTGCCTTAGCTTTAGTAGTCTTACTTTATATAACTTTTTTTACTATATATATAGTAAGTAATCTCTTTCTTGCTATTCTTATTATACTAAAACAAATTTTTTCTAGGTTCTTTATTAAAGTTGTTAAAGTATATAGGCTTATAGCTATTAGACATATAATATTTTAAAATTTTAAAAGTGTTGTTTTGTTGTTAACTTTAGTTAAGATATAAATATTAGAATATTTAACGTAGTTAGGCTTTTATATTCTTTAGTATACAATTTCTTTATAAGAATAGTTATTTTTTTAGTTTAAGCTTATAAAAGTTATTATCTACTTAAATAGCTTTAGCTATAAGTTTATTAAGTAAGTTAAAAGTAGCTCTACTTTATATAAGTTTTATATATATAGCTAGTTTAAGACTTTATTAATATATCTATATTAAAGCGTTATTGTCTTATTGAATAACTATTTAGTACTACTAAAACTTTATTATATTATTAGCTATAAAGTGCGTTTATTACAACTTTTAAATTTTTTATTCTACTACTACAAATTCCTTTAAAAGTAAAAATACTTTTTTTATTTTTATTTTAAAGTTATTATAGTCTTTAATAAGTGCTTTATTAATATTATTATTAATAGTTATATTTATATATTAGTATAAAATAAAGTTAGCTTTTTTTTCAGTAGCTTCTTATAAGAATATAAAGGCCTTTATAACTATATTATTATTATTAATCTTAGTCCTTTTAATATAGAAGTATTTATTAACTTAAAGTAGCTATTTTTTAAGCTTATTATAATTACTATAGTAAGTATTAAGCTTATTAGCTTGCGTAGTTGTTCTTGTAGTTAAGGTATTAGTAAGAGTATTTGTAGTATTATTACTTATTTTAAAAGTATTTAAAGTATAAATATTGTCTTTAAATAATTTATGTTAGTTCTCTTAGAATAAGTAAGTGCAATAAACAAGAGTTGTACTAGTATAATTAGTAAATTAATACAATAGTATAAAGTTATATTAGCACGTTTAGTAGAACAATATAATAACACAAAGAAGTTAAAAATTAAGTAATTTTTAGATTATACTTAAAGTTAAACATACTAAGCTATAAGAGCTTAATACTTACAACTATATACTAAAAGAGTGTTTTATTATTCTATAAAATCTTATACTATTTTATAAAATTCTATGCTGTCCTATGCGTAGAACGTGTAAAATTTTGTAGTATATTATAGAACACATGTAACTTATTTTATAAAGAATTTCTGCTAAGGCCTGTAGAATTACGTGCCTAGTGCAGGGTAGCGTTATCTATTAGCACGCAAAGGCTTGCCCTTTGTTTAGGTAGTCTAGGATCTCTTTCTGCCTTTATCCTTTATACATAGTCTGTACCTTCTCTCTTCTTAGATTCGTAACAGCCTGTTTAGCAGCCTTTTTAGCCTTTTTTTTCTTTTTTACTAATTAAGCTGCAGCCTTTGCTTATTACCTAATTTTCTTTTATTTTCTTTTTATCTACTTTATTTCCTTATAATACTTATTTATTTTAGCTTTTTAGTATTATACCTGCTCTTTCTTACACTTTTAGAGCTGCTAGTAATTATATACCTCTTTTACTTTTCTTAAAAACTAAACTATAGCTTTACTTTAGTACTTTTCAAGCTTTTAAAGTAAAAAAAGCTTTTTTTATATTTTATATATTTTATATATTTTTTTTATTAACTAAAGCCTTCCATAGGCCCTTAACTTTATACTTAAAAAAGGTTTTTTAATTTAGAATTTAGTAATAAACTTAGCATAGCCTTTAAGTTCATTTATTACTTTAATTCTTTACTACTTTATATAGTAAACGTTTAACTTTCTTTTTATTTAAAGTACTTAAGCTTAAAAATTTACTATTACTTAATTAGCTTTTAATACTAAACTTCTTTAATATAACTTTAATATCAAAAAGTAAAAGGCTTATAGCCTTAAAAGCTTTTAGAATTATTATTTCTTTAAAAAAGGCCTACTAGGCTTAGTAAAAAAAGTAAATGTAATCCTTTTTACTTATTAAAGTAAAGCTTTAGTTTCTTTCTAGAAATCTAAATATCTTAGCTTAGTACGCTAATAAGAGAAGCTTAAATAAAGTAATATTAAAAAGCTACAGCGTATAAGTTAGATAAAAAAAGGAAACTATAAAAAAAAAATTGTTCTAATTATAGTACTTAATAAAACTTATAGGAAAGTAAGATTAATAGCTATCTAAAATAAGTAATTAATAAAAGAATTAAGCCTTTACCTTAGTACTATAGTTAAACACCTATTTAAGCTATATAAGTCTAATATTATTATTTATTTAGCTAGAAAGTAATAGAGTAATTTTAACCTAATAAGTTTTAAGATTAAAGGTTTATAACTAGGTATTTTATATTAATTTTGAAGTCAATTAATATAAAAAGTAAGTGCTAAGTAAAATTTATTAGCATAAATATAGGCTAAAAGTATTATTTACTTTTATAAGTTATTATAAATAGTTCTTTTTTTTTGTTATATAAAGGCCTATTAAGGATTCTTTTTAATTTTTTTAGAATACTAAAAAAGATGCTCTTCTTATTTTTATTATATATATAACGCGCTTTAATATAGTACTACCTAACTTTCTTATGTAGGAGATTAAAGTGTAAGCTATTCTTCTTTTTAAAATTAGCTTTATAGTATTTATTATTTATACCTATTGTTTATCTTAAAATAAGCTTATTAGAGTACTAGTAGACAAAGTAATTAACTTAGTATATTTTAATTTTTTTTTTATAATTTATAAAGCAAAATTTCATATTATAGCTTATATAAGTAGAAGACTTTGCCTAGTAAGCTTTTTAATATACTATAAGAGCTCTAGCTCTTGTTGTAAGTAGAGAACCTGTTAATTCTAAGCCTTAAAGCTGCGTAAAGTTAATATACCTTTATGCCTATAAGCAAGAGTTGTAGGCTTAATACTATATTTTTTTGCAATTTACGTGTATATAGGTTTCTCTTCTAAATTTAGCAATTCTATAGCTACAAGCGCAGCTTTAATTAAGCTTATATTAGTAGTGTTACGCGTTGTTAAAGAAATGGTGTTGCATGGGCGGATCGGGCGTTACGCCGTCCACCTCGGTAATGCCTTTGGTCGCATAATGCCTTCCCCACCAATACTAACCACCTACACAAATAAGGCTGTACAGCCACCTATAGTTACTATTATTATAAGATTTTATAGTGTTGTAGTAATTATAGTATTGTAATTATAATAGGCTACTTGTATTTACTTAGTAGCTTGGTAGTGCGGCCGTGGCGGGTGGTCTAAATTAGGACGGCTAGTGCAGCTACCTTAGCTTGTATATAAAATAAATTAACAATAACACGTTTTTAATGCTTCTACTTTTAAGAGAAGCCTTATAAGGCTTTATACTTACTCTTTTAGAATAATTTTATAGCTTTTTTAGCCTCCTAGGCTGCCTTTTAAGCTACTTTCGCAGCTCTCTCCTTCTCTTTTACCTCCTTAAGCCTCTCTCTTTTAACACGCTTTTTTTAAGCTATTTAAAGCTTATATAATTAAGCTTGCCTTTCTAACTTAAATCTTTTAGCTTTTTAAAGTTATACTTACTATTATTTTTATTATTATTTTATTTTATCCTTTTCAGCTTAGCAAACCTTTTTAAGAGACTAAAAAATAGCTTCTTTATAGTACTTTTTAAGCCTATTAAGTTAAAGCGTATAGCTTTTTTTAGTGTCTTTTTTTAACTTTTAAAGCCCTCTTTGAGCTTTAGTTTTCTTTTCTAAGTATACTATTTTAAGCTAAGAAGTAGTAGAAGCTTTAGTAAAGCTTTTTTATCTTTTTATTATTAAAATTCTTTACTTTCTAGCGTATAATAAACTTAATTTTAAGCTAGTTATCTTTACTAAGAATAAAAAAAGAGCTTTTTTTTAAACTAAAGGCCTTTTACTAAAACTTTTAATAAATAACTTTAATATTTAGTAAGTTAATGCTATTTGCTATAAAAAAGCTTAAAATAGTTTCTTTTTTAAAAGCTATATACTAAGCCTTTTAAAAAAGCTTAAAAAAGATTTCTTTTGCTAAAAAAAAAAATCTATAGCTTTAATAAAAAAAGTTTAATAACTTTTTTAAGTAATCTAACGCTAGAGACCAAAATATTTTAATATTAAGTAGCTAAAGCCTATAAGTTAAATAAAGAAAATATATAGAAACTAGAATCTTATAGTTAATATTATAATTTAAGAGATTTATAGTTATATAAAAATAATAGCTATTAATAATAAGTAATTAGTACTTAAATTAAGCGTAGTATATAGTCTCTCTTTTAAACACTTTTTTAAGCTAAGCTAGGCTTATATTATTATTATTCTTTCTAAAGAGTAATAAAGTAACAGAAACTAAGTACTTATTTAAATTAATTACCTACACACAATCTTTTTTTTAACTTTTGCAACTGATAAGTAGAGGGTAGCTGCTTTTCACTTTTTTTAGAAACCCTATTTTGACTACAACAACAACCACCACCTTTAACACCTTAAAAATAAAATAAATTAATTACTTTTATTTAGCTTAATTAAAGAGCTCTAGCAGTTAACTAAAAAATAAAAAATAATAAAAGAAGTGTACTATTTAAATAAATATAAGCTAAGACTAGAATTTACTTTTTAAAGCTATTTTATATGCTTAAAATAACCTTTTCTTTTTTATTTATTTTTAAGGTGTTAAAGGTAGTGGTTGTTGTTGTAGTTAAAATAGAGTTTCTAAAAAAAGTAAAAAGCAGCTACCCTCTACTAATTAGTCGCAAAAGTCAAAAAAAGATTACGTGTAGTTAATAAGATTTAAACAGTAGGTATAAAAAAATTTGCTAAAGGTACTAAAAAACAACACTAATTAAAACGTGTTTAATAGCAATTGCTAGCCTATAGCTAGCAACAAGATTACAATAGAGATAGAGGAGGAGAGTAAAGACACATACGTTACTGCAGTAGGAGCCTACAATACTTCTTTATAAAAGCTTTCTACCTGCTGCTTTTTACTTTTAGGGTTTCCTACACTACATAGTACCGTATACGAACAACTTGTATACAAACAATACAATACTTAGATTGTTTTTCTCTCTTTTTAACACAAAGACTAATGGCTCACATTAAGTAAAGTTAGACCTCACTAAGTCACTATACTAGAAGCTATAGTGGTGGATCACGAAGCCGGCGTTCACCGTCGTTGATTTTCTTTTTTTATATTACTTTTTACTAAAGATTCTTTTAGACCTACTAAGAAATCTAAGTAAAAAGCTCTTTTTATTTATATTAAAAATATAAAAGAGCTAAATATTATATTTTTTTATTTTTTTATGTAATAGCTTAAAATATAAGCTATACTTAGTTACTAAATTAGCTTTGTAATAATTATAATTTATAAGGGCCTGCTATTATAAAATAAGATAGGACGCGTTCCCGCAAAAGAATTTAGAAACCTAGCTTTCTAAAACCTTTTTACTAAGTAGAGATAACACAAAATAGCGTATTATTAGATGTAAAAGTAGTGTTCGCCTTTTAGTAAGTAATTTAATATATTATATAAGCTCTTTTTTGTGTTGTAGGTAGATAAAGAGGTAGGCAAACGCGCGCGGCTAAGTTTTGCCTTAGTGTCTTTAAGCGAGCGTACGCTTATTAATGCTATATTTTCTTATAACTTAGTAATATGTAAAAGGTGCGCCTAGTTTAAGCAGTTTAATTTCTTTAATTGCTTCCTGAATTAGGTCTATATTAGTGGAGTTATGTCGCGTTTTGTGTAGGTGGTAGGTGTTGGTGGGGGAGGCATTACGCGACCAGAGGCATTACGCGACCAACCATGTTACCGTGTCCGTGCGCGTTTTGAGCCAGTTCATGTTTTGAGCCACCCCACCAAACTGAGATTTTAGAAAAATGAGGCTGTAGAG
>WBOK01000296.1:0-85499 GCA_009289805.1 Alternaria gansuensis | reverse complement strand
TATTATTATTATTATTATTATTATTATTATTATTATTATTAGCAACAAGACTAGCTATCCTAGCTATATAGCTAACAAGCTGCTTAAGAGTAGCTGCTATATAATACTACTCTACTAAGATTAAGCTTAAATAATAAAGTACAGTTATTAGTACCTAAGGAGAAACTTTTAAAAAAGTACTAGTGTACACTGTAACATAGTAGTAGTTAGCAAGCTTAAAGTTAAATTAACGCTAGTAACACATAAGCTTAAGGCCTATAGTAATAATAGCAGTATTAGTCTAAAGAACAGTAGCATTAGTATCTACAGTATTTTAACAAGCGCAGAGTTAATATAGATAATTTAAATACTTATTAAGTGCTACAAACACTTATCTAAATTTACTAAGGCATATTAAATAAAATAAAAGACTTACTTTAGTATAACTGCCACAGTTGCCTTTAGCACAATAGTTCTAATAATAATGCTTAGTCTTTTAATAATTTATTTTTACTAAGTAATATTTTATATATAGCGTAGGCAAGTTGCATGCAAAGTAATAAGATTAACAGCTTGTTTAAGTATATTATACTTATATAGCTAAGTATTTTATTAGTGTAATTTCTTGTTATACTTAGAATTTAGATAGTAGACTATAGTAAAGATTAGAGCTTATTATTAAAGTGTTTAATAAGTCTACTAGACGTACGTGTTAAGTACGTTAATTAAAAAGATAATTAAGAAAAATATACTAAAGAATTTCTTTATTACTACAGTATACATTACCTTGCATAGACTACTTATAATAATTATATACTTTTACCTTTACTTTTAGAAATTTTTAAAAAATAAATAACTAAATATAAGAGTTACTATAATAACGCTACAGAAACTTAAACTTGAAAGCTTGCTACGCGTCTAATTTATAGGTAACCTACGTCTTAAGCGCACATAAGTTATAGGACACGCTTGTTGCTAAGCTATTTTTATACATTATTTTAGAAGATTTAATTTAAAGCTATTAGGACGCTAGTCTAGAAGAGGAGGCTCTGTCACAGATAGTTGCTTGTTAGCTAGATCTGCTAAGCTCGCTTATCGCTAGCTTGCCTACCTGCAATTGTGCTTATAAGAGGCTCCTCATCTACAAGAATGCCTGCAGGTATTATTGCTTAGAATATACACACGTTGTTATTTTAGAGCTATCTCTCACTATCTTCTGTGGTGTATAGCAAGTACTATTGCCTAAAGCCACCCCTTACATTATGTAAAGCAGAGCTACTCTTAATATGCTTAATAAACTTATAGCTAAGTCTGTTTAAGTAAACAACAATCACTATAAGCTAAAGTTAGAAAAACAACTATTTATATAGAGAAATTACACACTAGAGAATATAGACGCTTAACCCTATTAAATATTCTTACGTCTATACCGTAACTAAATTTAACAACAAAACAACACTTTTAAAATCATAAAATATTATGTAACTAATAGCTACAAGCCTATAGACTTTAACAACTTTAACAAAAAGCCTAGAAAGAATAGGTTTTAGTATAATAAATGCAACAAGAAAAGAATTACTTACTATATATATAGCAAAAAGAGTTATATAAAACAGGAGTACTAAAGCTAAAGTAAAGTAACTTAATAGCTAAACATTATTTACTATACATACTTAAAAGAAATGTAAAAAAAGAATAAAATAGCATTACTTTACTCACTATTAAGGTTTAAGGATAGGACAAAGCAACTATTCAAAGGCTAAAAAACTCAACTATAATTATACTAAAAGAAACTTTAGATAAAAATGTTTCTAAAATAATACTTAAAAAATCAGTAATTTTAAAAGACTAAACTAAGTATAGTAAAATAGCTAAGTTTTAAAAAAGCTATTTACTTCTTATACTGATCAATAAGAAGTAAATACTTTTAAAAGATTACAGTTTATAAAATAAATTAATACCCTACTAAGACAACTTTTAAAACCTAAGAAAGACTTTTCTAAACTCTATAGTAGAACACACAAAGAATATATATATTTTACAGACCTATGTAAGGAACTGTAAGAGAAAAGAATAACTTTAGCAGCTAACTTAGATAAAAAAGATAATTTTAAATAATAATAAGTAAGAGATACTAACGAATTATAAAATAAACTAACATATTAGCTCTTAAACTAAGAGAAAATATTTTTTATAAAAAACTCTAGGCAAAACGCTAAAAGCACAAGGCATAAGAAGTTAGCTATAATAGTATATACTATTTGATAGATCTACGTAACTTAGAACACGCAAAGTACTTATAGACTATATATATATATATAAGAGCTGTACTATACACTACTTAAATAAAAATAAATTGGGATAGTTTTTAAAGAAACTAAAAGATATGCTATGATATAAGTACTTATAGTGTAACTTCGTAAATAATAAATGCGTAGTATATATATAAAACAAATAATATAGATTAAAATTTTATAATTATATAATATAAAAGAGACCTTGTAAATGCATAAAACGTAGTAGAAGAATTATAAAAACAAAACTTATTTATAAAAGTATAACTAGTCCTTATAATACACGTGCCTTAACATTAAATGTAAACTATATATAGTTACTAAGAAGTTTTATAGATTTAGTACATAGTCTTTTTTAGATAGATGCCTAAAATACTTTGAACTGCTAGAGAAATTAACGCAGTAAAGATTTTAAGCCTTCTTAAGCTACTAGTGAAGCTTAATAAATATTACATAATAGTATTAGTAAGTTCTAGCTCTTAAGCTAACTTTAATTCTAATTAAGTAGTATAAATAGTAGGCCTACAAACACTAAAGAAACAAGAACTTTATCTACTATATATAGCTAATAGTTAGCCTATGCTAGGTAAGATAACTATTATACACAAGGTTAATAGTGTAACGCTTAGTATTTAAGAATATAAAGAAAAGTTAGACCTAAACATATTTCAATTAGGTACTTATAATATTATATTAGAAATTTTCTAAGTTATAAGAATACAATCTATAGACTAACTAAAGGTTCAAGAAGTTCTTAATTAAGTGCTGTAGACTAGACGCAACTATTAGCTAGCCTACGCATTTAATAACTATAATAGTAAATAAATAAAAGATTTATAATATTACTAAAGAACAGCAAGCTTTAACCAAAAATAGCCTTACAACATAAAGACTTATCTGAATAAATACTAGTAAAGCACTTCTAGATTATAAAGTTAAAGTTTTAAAGCAACGCGTAACTTTAAATATTTTGATAGGCTGGTAAAAATGCTGACAGTTGGGTCTGACTAATCAGAACACCAAAACCTTCGCACCTCCGCATCGCCATGTATACAAGAGATATATACGTGAAATTTGTATATAAGGTAAAATATGCCCTGATAAATAGGCTGTAAAATTCTTAGTTTAATATCTCCAAAACTCGCAGCGATGCGCAGGTGCGAAGGTTTTGGTGTTCTGATCAGTCAGACCCAACTGTCAGCATTTTTACCAGCCTATATTTTAAAAAAGTAGAAAGAATTTAAGCACCTTTTTATAGAAGTAGTAGATGGCAAAGCCTTACTAAGACTCTAACTCTAGGACTACAAGATTGTTTTAGAAGAAGAAAAGACTTTACTCTTTAGGCTAATTTATTAATTATTAAGGATAGAACTTAAAAAACTGAGAACTAACCTAGATAAAGATTTGAGAAAGAAATATATTAAACTTTTAATACTGCTAGCAGGGGTTCCTATATTTTCTATACTAAAAAAGAATAGACTACTAAAGATATATGTTAACTATTAGAAACTTAATTATATTATAGTAAAGAATTATTACCCACTACTAAATATTATAAAACTTTAAAATGATTTATTCTACGCTTAAGTCTCTATAGCATTAGACCTTTATGATAACTACTACTTTATTAAAATAAGGAAAAGTAAAGAACAAAAGACAGCGTTCTAAAGATAATACAAATACTATGAATATACTATTATACTAGTTAGGCTTATAAACGCTTTAGTAAGATTTAAAAACTTGCTAATAATTTGTTAAAAGTATATTTAGACATCTTTATTGTAGCATACTTAAATAACACCTTTATCTACTTTAAGAACTTAAAGGACTATGTAAAACATGTCTACATAGTACTAAGGTGCCTAGACTAGTTTAACCTTTAACTTAAACTAAAGATATATAAATTTTATAAGAATAAAGTTACTGTTCTTAAATATATAATAGGAGCATAAGGAGTATAGATAAGTAAAAAATAATATAGGTAATTAAAAAATTAGCTGTTACTAATAATAGTAAAATAAGTATAATTATTTTGAAAATTTTTGAACTTTAACTAATAATTTGTTAAAGTCTACTTTAAGATTACTATCCCGTTAATAAGACTTATAAAAAAGAGAATACCCTTTAAGTAAAATAAAGAAGGAGAAAACGCCTTTCAAACGCTTAGAAAAGCAAGCATAAAACTACTATACTTCTATATATTCTAAGTAGGACAACTATTGCGCTTTAAAACTAATGCATTGGATCTTATAGTAGAAGGCTGCGCTAGTTAGCTATATAAAGGCAAATAGCACCTAATTGCGTACTATTTATAGAAATTATCTAGACTAGAAAAACAATAAAACGTCTATAACAAAGAGCTACTGGCTATTGTTATATGCTTATAGCATTAGAAAATATTAGCAAAAAGCTGCTTAAACCTTATAATATATATAAATTATAAGAACTTAATTAACTTTACAACTACTAAAGTACTTAACTAGCAATAAGTAAAATAGTTAGAAGTACCTAAATAACATAGATTTTGGACTATATACACACTAAAAAAAATCATAGTAAAGTAAACGCTTTTATCTAACAACAGAATATTACAGAAACTAAAGAACTTATTAATACTATAATACTTAAGATTAATAAAGACAGATTATGAAAACTAGTAAAAACGCTAAGTATAACCTTATTAATAATTCACAACGTACTAAAAGAATTCCAAAAAGTAATTATTAAATAATACTATAATAACTTTATATTTATTTTTTAAGGTGTTAAAGGTGGTGGTTGTTGTTGTAGTCAAAATAAGGTTTCTATAAAAAGTGAAAAGCAGCTACCCTCTACTAATTAGTTATAAAAGTTAAAAAAAAAGATTGTGTGTAGTTAATAAGATTCAAACAGTAGGTAGATAAGATCTACGCGCTAAGCGCTTAGAGTAGAAAAGCTTAGACTACTAAGTAAAAATTAGAGTTATAAAAATTTGCTAAAGGTACTAAAAAACAATACTAATTAAAACGGGTTTAATAGTAATTGCTAGCTTATAGCTAGCAACAAGGTTGCAATAAAGATAGAGGAGAAGAGTAAGAACACATACGTTACTATAGCAGGAGCCTGCAATACTTCTTTATAAAAGCTCTCTGCCTACTACTTCTTACCTTTAGAATTTCCTATACTATATAGTACTGCATACAAACAACTCGTATACAAACAATATAATGCTTAGACTATTCTTTTCTTTCCATTAAGTAAAGTTAGACCTTACTAAGTTACTATACTAGAAGCTATAGTAGTAGATTACAAAGCTAGCGTTTACTATTGTTAAGCGGCCACCTCTGTTAGTTAAAAAGAAGCTGGTGGCGATAGTCCCTGTAGTAGTTAAGTTGGTGCAGAGGTTAGAATGTGACTGTAGTTAAGACATCTTTGATGCGTCTAGTGTCATGGATGTTGAGGTCACAACAAGGACTGTAAAAGGCTAGTTCGGCTGGTACACCATATACACTGCGCATGTTAATGGTCTAGGTGCAGTGAAGGTGTATCAATAACTTTATATATAGTTACCTTAGCATTACTTAAACCATAGAACTTATTAAGAGAAATTATAAGTTTCTAAAAAAAAAATTTACTTTCTTTGTTGCTAAGTGCGTAGACTGTTAGAGGGATAAGTATAGTACTTACGCACTCTATAAGAAAATGTAAGTAATAGAGCTACTCAATACACTATAGTTAGACATCTTTATAAACTTTATTACAAGACTACTAGTCTTAAGAGACCTTGTTACTAAAGTATTTTATAACATAATTCTTATAGTAGTTCATTAATTTATAAAATAAGTAGATTATTACCTTTAAGAAAGATTTAATAGTAGTACAGCTAGCACATTTTATTAATAACTAAATTATTAGACACTATAGCATACTAAAGTTAGTTATTAGTAATGAAGATAAGCTTTTTATTTTTTACTTTTAAACACCATTATTAGCTACAATTAAAATAAAATAAAAGCTATTTACCAATTACTATTTATAAAGATATGGATAAACTAAACAAATAAATCGCATAATAAAAGCTTATCTTGGAATATATATTAATTCATAGCAAAACAACTAAGTATTACTACTACATATAGCACAAATAGCATATAATAATAAGATTTTAAAATTTATAAAACAAATACTATTTTACACAAACTATAGAAAATACTTAACTCTCTCTATAAAAATATTTTTAAGCTAGAAAACAAAAGCAGCTATTACAATAGTGGATAAGCTAAAAGAGTATATAAGTTACTTAGAACAACACTTAAGAAGGCTTAATACTAAAGCATTTTATATATTAACTGTAAGGACATAGCCTCTATCTACGTACTACTACATACTTTCTAGCTAGCTTTAAAGTATGTAGCTAGAGATAAAGGCCTGCCTTACTACTTAGCAAGCACTAGTACTAGCTAGGCGTAGCACTAAGCTTAGCACCCACTAAGCTAGCACTAGCTCCTCTTTTTCTACTATATAGCTGCTCGTATACTTAGTCTCTTCTAGGTCTAGGTCTGCTATTCTCTACCCTAAATACAAGCTCTCTTTTAACCAGCCTTCCTTCTGTGCGTAAAGTCTACCTTACATTAACAAAAAATAAAAAATAGCACCTTAGCTAAAGAAAAAAATAAAGTAAATTTACTTCCAAAGAATCTTTGCACTAAACAACCTAATAAAGAACTTAGTAATATTAAGGTTAGACTTTTTTTCAATTCTAGACTGGAAAGGACTTGTTATGTATACACTTAACCTTCTACTTAATACAAAAATCTACCTAAGATTCTATATTAATATATTAAAACTAGCAGACTTAAAGATGCTATTACAAAAAATCTTCTACTTTAAAATAAAAAAAGACAATATCTTTAAAGTTAAGAAGATTCTTACATACTAAGCACAAGATAATAGTAAAAAATATTTAGTTAAATATTTAAAATACCTAAATAGCAAAAATATATAAAACTTAATACAGACTTAATAAATTATTACTAACAACTTATATATTACTATATAGCTTACTTAGGAAGTTGTTTAAAGTACGATTACCTTTTAAATAAGTAGAAAAGAACGCGCTCTAATCTAACAATAGCGTGCTAGGCATTAGGCTACTTTCTAAAATACTAACTTTATAGTTAATATCCTCTATAGCTTTTAAAGCTTTTATTTTTTTAATCAATTTCTTTAACTTATTTATTAACTGCTATTTATAACGCGCTAGCACCTTACGCTGTTTTTAAAAATAATCTTTCTTTATACACGCTACTAATAACGCCTTAAGTATAACTAACTTTACAGTATTAGCTTTAGACTCTTACTACTCTAATTAAGCTAACTTCAGTTCTACTATAAATAATCTAGCAAAGGCACTTCTGCTAAAATATACTTCTTTATTCTATTTTTATAATAATTTCTATACGCCTTTTTTAACAAAGATATCTAATATAGTAAACTCTTCTTAACATAATATTAATAAGTAACTATAGCAAGTTAACTAATACTGTTTATCTAATTACTAAGTGCGTAACAATAAGCAGTACTATAAAAACTCTTAGGCTATTTTATAAGGATAAGAATATAAAAGGGGAGAATAGTGTTACAAACTTAAAAAGAGAGAAAGTACAGACTATATATAAAAAATAAAAGTAAGAAAATTTTTTAGACTAGCTAAAATAAAAGACAAGCCTTTATGTACTAATAGATAACACTACTCTGCACTAGGCACGTAGTCCTATAAGCCTTAGCAGAAATCCTTTATAAGACAAGTTACATGCGTCCTACAATGTACTACAAAATCCCACAACGTCCTACACATAGAATAGCTTAGGATTCTATAAAATAGCATAATACTCTCTTAGTATATAGTAGTAGGCATTAAGCTTTTATATCTTAGTGTGTTTAACTTTAAGTGCAATCTAATAATTACCTAATTTTTAACTCTTCTGTGTTATTACATTGTTCTACTAAACGTGCTAACACAACCCTGTACTATTACATCGATCTACCAATCATGCTAGTACAACCCTCGTCTATCGCACTCACTCATTCCAAGAGAAGCAACACAGATTATCTACGGACGGTCTTCACAATTATCTTACTAATCTCCTCCTGCGTAAATACAACCTTAGTAGAGAGACTTTATAGTAGCTTTATAAAGAGTAAGAGCGTATAAAAACAGCTATTTAGTAGCTAGGATAAACTAATAAGTTGGAGAATTTTGTAAGTTACCTTTAAGAATAGAAAAGCTGTGCTTAGATAGTAACGCTGTTGTTGTATGTTTATATCTAAGTATAAGCGCATGCTAGAAACGCTGCAACTACAACACTGCTAGGATAGCAACAAAGATAACAGAAGTTACAGTTAGTAGTAAATAGTTATTAGGTAATAGTTATTAGTCAAGAGGGTTAGTCAAAAGAATAATATACATCTTTATTTTTGTCTAAACATGCAATACACTAACTGCGTGCTAGCAATGCTAAACTAGGGGGCGTAAGCCTAGGTACCTGTTATTAGCAATAAATCTTTTTTTTACTAAAAAGGTGTCTACAAAATGTGTAGACACATCAAAAGGTAGTCTTAAAAGGCCGAAGCTATTCTTTATTATGAAGCTAGTCATATTGAATTTGTAAATATTATTGTTTATACTATTTTACTTCAGCTTTATTTTCTTTACTAAGTTAAACTAGTGCTAGATAGCTGTTAGGTCTTTTGCGGGAAGCTTACTAGTAATTATAAAATTAGTTCTAGCGCGTATAGTGCTTAGAAGTCTACTTAACAAAGTTTTTGACTTATTTTTACTGATCAAGTTACTAGCGTGCTTATTTAATAGTTTATTAGCTATTACTTATATATTAGGCTTTCTAGACGTAAATTCTTATTTATAGTTTTTAAAATATACTTAATTATAGCTTCTTTTTCTAGCTTATTTAGTTGCTTGGATTTAGTTTACAGTTGCGTCAGGAGCGCTTTCTAGCGCGTTAGTAGAATCAAGTTCTTTACGGCATAATATAAACAAAAGCAGCGCGTCTTTAGCTTTAAACATGTTGTAATCAGATATTAAAAATAGAAAGCTAAAGATATAGTTTGAAATAAGTAAATAGAAAATTACGTTGTTAGGACATGACGCGTTATATTGTCAACGTTAACACGCTGGTGGGGTAGGAGCTTTTCGCTTAGGTGAGCTATTCCAACAAGGGCTGTGATACCTAGGCCTGTTAAACCAGTACCGACAAGGATTCCCGTAAACTTCTCCTGATAGTAACTGTACTTAGAAACCCGAGATTTCGCCCTGAAATAATTTTTGATATCGAGGTAAGCGAGCGTATTGCAAGGCAGACAAGTATAAAGAGTGTTATATTGACGAGAATTGGTGCGGTACTGAATATGGGGGGGCTCCTGTCATTTATACCTGCTCCATATGCCGTCTAAAGCAGGACTTGTGGAAAGTTGCATCGTCCTGTACCCATTGCTAGAAGTAGAGCTCGGGCAAAGCGAGTGACACGATGAGAGTGATCCTAAACAGCTGCATGCATAGCTGTTGAGAGATCCACATGTTATTACAGTATTCGGCTTGATATAGGTCCAGATTAAAGAAGCTTTAGAGCTCTTTGTATACAGATATGCTCGCATATGCGCTGCTATAAGTCTATTGCTCCACGCTAGTGTTTGCACTAGAGAGGAGCCTAATACAGCAAACTTTTGTAGACTAAGTGCTAAAGAAGGTTAAGATGCTACCTATAAAAGAAGCAGACTAAGACACATATTTTAGCACGCTTAAGGGCTATTCTAGGTATATTATGTATATTAATTTCTTGCTTGATAGCTAGGTACTTTACGTAAACTAAGGTGACATTTCTTTACCTTATACTTTTATTTCTAGACGCTCTTTAAGCTGCAGCTACAGTTCTCCTATATTCTGGTGTAAGATTAGCAAATCTTGCGTAGACAGTAACGTTCTCTGTAGCTTCTGCTAAAATACTGACCTTAGTTAACTGTAGTACGCAAGAACATAGCTTTCCTAGGACTTAGATCTTGTTGTGTAGTTTTGCTTAGGAGTTTCTAGCAGCGTGCTTCTATAGACATGCTTTATTATAAGTACAGCGTAGGCTTTACAGCGTAGTACAAACATAGTTTCTACAAAATGCAGGTTTTATTAGTAATCTTTCTTAGTAATAACCTTCAAGTTGGGATTTGTACGCTCAAGCCGCCTCCTGGTGCTAAGCCACAGTCTTGAAAGCCGCTACCTAGAGATAAAATTACGCAGAGATGATTAAGTGATACATACCAGTAGGCAAGTCGCACCTCGCGCCTCAAGTTTCACGCAGAATAAGGCAGAATAACAAGAATTGCTTGGTCTTCTGGGTCGATACGAGCGACAAAGATAGTGTAAGCCTAGGACCACATCACATGACTGCTCTGCAGGCATGACTAATGCGTCCGTCTACTTAAGAGCTCAGATCACGCACTTGTAAATACACACAACAATACACTCATACATGAGACTATATACTACTATCACCCTATGCTTACAGGAGGATATATATTCGCTCTCTACGATAGACTCTATCAATCAACCAACTTCTTCTTCAATCTCCTCCTCACATGTTGACATTTAGTAACCTCTAACCCAACCCCTACCCAAGCTTGGGTATACCCAACCCATTTAGCAGCCTACACCTACTTCTACTTCACGGTAAACCTGATCGAGAGTTTCTTTTCCCTATTTATTAATGTCTTCTAGACGATGCAGAACCTTTGTTAATGCTGCAACATCCCAGTAGTCTTCTTTCCCAGCCTGAGGAATCATCTGTTCTCCATGCCTACAGATAAAGTCGACCGAGCTTGCCAATATTCTCGGCAAAAAGAGGTGGGCCTGCCCGCGAAGTCAGCAAGAGAAAAATACAGAAATGTCGACTTTGCGAAAAACGCCGTATGCGATAAAGAAATAAGTACATGGACTTACCTTGAAGTCGCAGAAGTATGGAAGACTACTAGCCACTTGTGCCAGCTCATTGACAGCTACGGATGCTTGTTGCTTATAGTCTAAGCATATCCGCTCTTGCTCCACAGTATGCCATGGCCAGATATCAGCAGTATCGACCAGATGGATCAACAGGCTTCGCGCAAAGATATATGTGAAGGCCAACATTGGGTCTTCTCCCAGGACGTTCGGCTTCGTGTCTGGAGCTTGAAGTTGCCGTATCCGCTTTTCCACAGCACTCATAAGCCAGTTGTGCCGAATCCAGAATTGCTTGCTCTTGCTACCACCACCACCAGCTGTCGAAACCAACCGACGATGGACTACGTAGCGCTCGTAGAGAGCAGTTAAAACCACGCATTCAGCGAATGGGGGGAACGACTCATCGTTACCTTCAGCCATGATGTCGGACAGGAATTGCGTTGTGGTTTGCGCTGAATGTTGAAAATTCGTATCAGAGGCTGGAATGCGTAGGCGGATCTACAGCGCATACGTTAACTCAACGTGAAACAATGGATCTGAGATGGTTTACCATTTCTTCAGGCAGCACTCTGTCTAAATCGTCCTTTGTGTTCAACATGCGCTCGAAGCAGAAGGCCAGCCAAAAAGTCCTCCTTTTCTCTTCCACTACCGCAAAGCCATTTTTCGCCACAGATGCCGTGTAGGTTCCCTGTTGTACGAAAACGTCAGAAGCATCCAGGTCGCCAAGACGACATCTCCGAATCAGGCGCAAGGCTCGCGATGCCGCAGCGTTCTCCTGGGTTCCTTTCATGCGCTTGAATTCGTAGATGGCGAGCAGTAACCAGGCTTGTATATGCTCAATCTGGAAATTATTTGCACCCCACGGTAGGCTGTGCTCACTGCTTTCCAGGTTTTCTAGGCTTTCCAGTGTCTTGTGGTAGAATGTCTCGCCAATGTCGCGGTATTGAGCGGAGAAAGCGGTAGCAGAGGTGCACACTGCCAAGCGCAAACATGCAGAAGCAGAAGGCAGCTCTTGCTGATTCATGCAGGTAGCATAACGACCTTTGTGGATGATTGGGGCCGACGGGTACACTCGGTCGAAGAATAGCTGCTCACTATCAAGCGGTGATCAGAAGATTGCCAAATAGGAGATTCTAGCCCTAGGATACATGCTACTCACAGTTCGGTCTCTGTTGGATCTGGCAGACAGAGACTAGTCAACGTGGAAGATGTTTGAGGGCTGCATGAATCAGTCATCAAGGCCGTATCAAGCGGTATCAACTCATTCTCTGGCCAGGTAAACGCTGAAGTCATCTCGAAGATCGAAGTATCTATACTCGCGGACTGAGGTGAATTTGTGTCCAGCTGTATAGAATGTGAACATTGGTCAACAGGTTTCATGTTCAGATCTTGAAGATTGCTAGTCATGGCCCAAGTCGGATCTCGCGCAATGAGCTGTTGCTCTAATGTCGCTGGCCAGTCCCGTTAGCACAAGATGTCGTCCGTGCGGTGGGTGATTTACCAATCTGAGCGCGCAATGCCCGCACTTCTCCCTTTTTGGGGCCTCGTTTACGGCTTTCGCCTGGCAAGATACAAGTGCTTCCGGACGCGATACAATTTCCACACTGAGGGCGGCCACGGTCGCACTTCGATTTGCGGCGGCGGCACTCGTCACATGATAGGCTCGACTTTCCGTTATGTGTTATACTCATAATGACACAGTCACGTCTTGGGTTTCAAATTCTTGGTACAAAGCACGCGGGAGTAGAGAATCAATAATCAACACGGGAGTCAATGAAAAAGAATGTCGTTGTGCTAGTGGTTTTGCAGCAATCGATTGATGATATGCATCCAGCGAGCTGAGCAACCAAGCAATTAGGGTTTACGTGAGCACAGCATTCGTAACATGCTAGGTGAGTAAGGTCCTTGGCACTTATCTGAATGGAGCTATCTGTATGCAATCTTGTCTGCATGCCGAGGAACGGCCCGTTAAACGTGCCGAAAAGATCTACAAAGAATATGCCCACTACCCACACCGAGTACTGTCCGCACAAGCGGCATAGGAAAGACTAAGAATTCCATCATACTGCTCGGTCTTTTCGGGCCGTCTTTTACGAAAGCTCCTAGCAGGTACAGACAAGAGATGTCGGTGAACAGTACAAGTGGTCAAGACTCAACCCCGACCTTCTGAGTCCCTCTTACTTGCTCATTGCGGGGTCTAATGATGGCTGTGGAGAATGTACGACACTGGCAATCGATCGTTCTGGAGGTGAAGGGGTAAAATCGCTAGGTTCGCTTATCTTCGTCGGAAGAAACGAGGTCACGCCTAGCGCCCTCCACGTCAGGGGAATGAACTCTCTTATCATTATTTAGTTGATTTGATTGACCAATCAATTTAATTAGATCCTACACGGTTGCAGCCGCGAAAAGCAGCTATGCCCGTCTGACAGGTTTGGCAGACAGCCGACACGGTGCGGACGTTAATCTGCGCCGCCCTACTTCATCTCTTAAACAAGACTATCTCCTCCTAGAGGTCTACTGTTTTCTTCTTATTACTATCTACTTTTGCCTGTCCGCTTATCTAGGTAATAGCTCTACTAACTAAACACTGTACTTTTAGGCTTGTAAAGGCATAGTTACTTGATATTCTGCGTCTATAATACTTTTAGTCTCTTTCTAGCGCTTAGCTGTTGTCTACGCCTTTATAATCTCTATTTTGCCTAAAAATCTACGTCTACTCTACATACTTCATAGCTTTAGTAGCTAGCTATAGCGTGCCTAGGATCGTTTTAATCTCATCTTGTCTAGACAGGTGAGCAAAAATATAGTCCTAAAGATATCTATGCTTACTATAGTAAAGAAAGATATACCCCACAGTCTATTATCTTGCTCTATAGTTATAGCGTAGGCTAGTAACATCTAGCACTTTTTAGGCAAAAAAACGTTGTTAAGTCTTATCTTCTTTATTTATAGCTATACTAGTAGTATGCTCTTCTACTTAGTAAGCCTTTTGTAAAGCTAGAGTATTTTCTTAGTAATTGTTAAAGTATGTTTATAAGTTACTTAGCCCTTAGTATCTTTGTACTTCTTTACTATTTATACTTATTTAGCTTATATACAATACTATTTTTTTTATAGTTAACTTTATAGTAAACAGCTAAAAAGGCGTGTCTGCTAGTAAGCTTCTACAGCTATCTTCTCTTTATATAATAGTTTTTTTATCTGCTTTATTAATAGCCTTGTTTCTATGTATACTAACGTAGGCTAGTATTTATTAAACAGTCACTGTCTATCTGTGATCTTAGAGCTTCTAGACTTATTGCGCGATGTCTACAAGAATATAGGCGTCTAATTATTCCTCTACTTCAGTAATAGACTAGATAGTAGCCTAGTTATCTATATACATATAATAACGTCTTGTTACGCACTATTCTAGCTTATACACTTGCAAGCAATCTATAGTGCTAAGCTAATACTTTGTAGTTTTACTCTATATACTATTAAATTTATGTCTAAACTTATATACGTAGCTTATGTTTATTGTTTAAGTAAGTATAGTGCTGTAGAGCCTATTTTGCTTTTAACACTACTACTATTTGACTAAATATAAAGGCTGTCTTATTTTACGTGTTTTTCGTTGTGTCACGCCTATGCCTCCTTAGTAGTTCTATTAATGTAAGTAGTTAGGCTCTATCTCTAGGGCGGCGTAATAATGCACAAAATACGCCCTTATTTATTAAATCTCTAGGTTTGTGTGCTTATTATGTCGTTATAAACTTTCTATTAGGATCTAGTATGTCTATAAGTCTTATTTAAGACTGTTAGATATGCTATATTTGCCTAAAATTCTAAAGTAGCTGCAATGTTCTTAAATACGATTAGGTAAACAATAGGATCTACGTTATGCTTCTATATTTGCTGCTTAACAGGAAAAAAATCTTTACGTCTAGCGCTACTCTTATTATAGCTTTATATGCTCTACTAATACTTTTAACTGCTTTTACTTGTATGCTGTACAGTGTTTTAAGTATTGTCTTAGTGTAGAGTTTTCTATTTATACTAGCGTTTAACTACACTAAGCAAATATATATTATTTGCAAAAGTACTATGCTTTTATAGATTTACTTCAACTTATAGAGGCTAGCGCTCTAGTTAGATTCTCTTAAGCAGCTAAGTGGATTTACTGTCTTTATTACTTTCTGCCTAATCTCTTTAGTGTGTTGCTTCTAGTGTAGTTTTACGTTTATTGTTAAGCCTAAGTATTTGCATATTGCTTTAGGCCGTATCTTGCCCTACATAGTATAAATTAAGGCTTTTATATTAATACGCTTGCGTAACTTTATAAAGTAGGTAAGCTAGAACTTTTCTAAAGCAGAGACTAATGCGTGTATACTAGCCTCTTCTTATAATTTTTTAAAAGATTTTGCCTAGTGTCTTACATGTCTACTCTATTGTCTAGCTCTACGCAGAGATGCTAACATCGTCTATATAGCTTGTAGACATAGCGTCTAGCGCTTAGTTGCATTTATCTATTAGATTAGCGTTGTAGAAGAGGTAAAGAATAGGCAATAGCAGCGAGCTCTTAAGCATTTCTATGTTATTCTAGTATACTATTAACTAGAAGCTGTTAATTACAATGCTTAAATACCTATTGGGAAAGAAGCTTATAATCTACTTTACTATTTTCTTGTCTACTTGTTTCTTTTGTAACTTATAAAACAAACGTATATATAAGACGTTATTAAAAGCTTTAAAAACATTAAGTAGCAAAAAACTTACTACTTATCTAGTGTTATAGCTCTAGGCTTTGTATATGTTGAAGGTTACAGTATAAAGAGCGTGCTTAGTTAATTATATCTTCTTACCGCCTATGTGTGTTAGTAGTAGGGCATAGTAGGTCTTAGCTAGGTAGCTTAGTTGCTATACTATAACTGTATTTATAATCTTATCTACAGTGTTTATTAATATAATAGGCTAATATAACTTTGGTACTATGTAATTGTCTTTGCCTAGCTTGCATAAGACAACCGTAATCAACTTGTAAAAGTAGGCTAGGTAGTATCCTAGGTGTTCCTTATCAAATAAGATGTAAGCTAGGCTAATTCTAGCTGCAGGTCTTTGTTAATAATAGCATCTAAACTTAGTACTTTAAGTAGTAACACTGCCTATATAGTATCTCTAACTTTTTTCTTTGTTACTTGTAGCATGTCTACTTAATTATTGTAGTGCGCGTTTCTTATTTCTTTGTTAGGCATTAGTAGCTCCACGCTTTATGCTTGCTGTAGCAGGTAGCATATTTTTTAGTTATAGCTTGCTCAGCCTTTAATAGGCAGTCTTAGGTGTTGTACTCCTACATATAGTAGCTATATGCTGTTGCTGCCTTACACTAAGTTTTTATATAGCTATATTTTTAGCCCTTAAAGCACTGCTTTACTTAGCACTATTACTTGTATTCCTTACACTAGAGATCCTCGCTCTGCTAGGCTAGGCCCTCGTTTATAATATTGTTAGCGTCTTCTAGTTTAGTAAGCTTAATAGTAATAGTTGTTGCTATTTTAGCAACAGCGTTACTAGTAAGCTAGCCTGTGTGTTTATCTCTGCCTAGAGTATAAATAGTTAGTTGTCCTACAGTATCTACGCTCTAATCTTATTAAGCTTGCTTATATTTATGATGCTTGTACGTATGCTATGTGCAAGGACGCTAAACATTAAAATCAGCACTATAGTCTCACTGCTTATGTAGTAAGCCTAGTCATTTACAAACTATTATAGCGCCTTAACTTTTCTACTGCCTAATGTTTTAATGCTTAATTCTCTGCTCCTTAGCTTGTTAGATTAGTTAATCTTTACATTAATTATGTTTTTATTGCTACTTTGCTTAATAGCACGCTAGACATATATTTTAAAGTTGCTAGAATCTATAGTCTTTAGACCCTATACAGTAAAAGGATCTTTAGCATTTATAATAACCTTACGCTGCGTTTGAGTGGATAGCAATTTAACACTTTATACAATATATATTCCTACTAATACAACTATCTTAGCTGCTACTGCAGCATAGCTTATTAGTGTAAAGCAGAATTCACGCACAGAAGAGCAACTAGTTAAAAGATAGCTTGTATTTAGAGTAGAGAATAGCAGACCTAGACCTAGAAGAGGCTAAGTATGCGGGCAACTATATAGTAGAGAAAGAGGAGCTAGTGCTAGCTTAGTATACGCTAAGCCTGGTGCTACGCCTAGCTAGGACTAGTGCTTGCTAAGTAGTAAAACTGGCGTCTACATCTAGCTATGTACTTTAAAGTGTATAGAACCAACTCTAAGGTATGTAGTAGTAAGTAGATAGAGACTATGTCCTTACATGTGCCCTTTCTCTAAAAAAGTGGAGATAGCTAGTCCTTTAGCTACAATTGCTAGTAAAAAGAAAATATAAAGAAAATTACAATCTAGAGGAGATAATAAAAAGAAAAAAGTTAAGTAGTGTAAACTACGAGATTTAAGATTTTTGAAAGTAACTTCATAGTTTATATAAGGCTGCGTATGTCTACACAGTTTTTTATTCAAAAAAGCGCACTTCTAAGCTGTTCTCTGCTACTTTAACTCTAAAGCGCGAAAATTAATGCGAATAGTGTTCCTACACTATATAGAAGGAGGTATCCTTGAAGTACTAATCTTAAGGAGATTTGCTATCGTGCGTACAACCTATACAATTAATAAATTACTAACCATAGCGCTTGTTAGCAATTGCAGTAAGGCAGGTGTCGCAACGTGTATATATATCCTCTAGCCGGAGTGCGATTCATCGATCGGTCGGTATTTTGTTTCCAATAGCAGGCATCAATAGCGTAAAGTTTAGCAGTTCAGGCATTTTTGAATAGCTTTTGCTGTTGTATACATAAGCTTCTAAGCTTTTATACTAAGTCTTTATTAGCGCTAGCGTATTTGTCTTGTCTATTGCCTGCGTTTTTAGGAAGAGAGGTCTAAAAAGAGGTTATAGTAAGGTCTAGAGGTATAGACTTATGAAAATAGTTCTAGTAAATAGTTTAGTATTATAGTATTTAAAATAGTTCTTGGCGTTATGCTAAGTAGGCTTTAGAAATTCTATTTATTTACTCTTGTATGCTTAGTGTCTCTTAATCTTGCTTACTTCCAGCAAGGCAACGTTAACAGATTTAGTTTTAAGCTATTATGTATAGTTAATACTATTGCTGTCTATAACTTCTACTAGCACTAGTTAGGCTAGTGCTTAATCAGGTAGGCTTATGGTAGCTGCTGGTTGTATGAGTTGAAGATAGAATACTATAAATGTCTTCTTACAAATTATTTTTGCAGGAAAGTCTAGCTTATAGGTGCGTTCTTTATAGATAACTCTTGTTACAAAATCAAAGTTAGCCAAGCAGTCTATAAGCTTCTTTAATCGTTGTAAGGTACTTTAGTTTATTATCAAAATATGAGCTTAATTCTTAATGTTGTATAGCAGTATAGTACAATATATTGTATTAGCTTAAGCTACTTGCTCTTGCTAGTGTGTACTTTGTACCTATTAAGTAGCTTATTGTAATTATTTTTCTTATACTTAGTTTTCATTATATAAGTCTTATGTTTGCATTAAGTACTTTTGTAGTCCTCTTATATTTATGTGCTAGCGCTAGGTAATAAAGCAACTAGTTGCTTAACATCCTTAGGCAGTTCTAGATACTGTAGCTTCTAGTGATCTATTAAGAGCACGTCTAGAAGATCAGGATTAACTTAATCTTAGATACCTTTCTCTAAGCAGTGCAATTTTGATAAAGTAAACTAGGTTAGCTAGTCTAATTAAGCCTTAAGGATTACCTCTAAGGCGACAAGTAGTATATTATAAGGTCTATCTTAGTAAGATGCTTTGTAGGATTACAATGTAGGTTATTTTCAAATTAAGCACAGATTAATTAGTTAGTTAGTAGCTATGTTAACAATAATAGTAGCTTATAAGTTGTAAAATAGATTAGTAGGAGGTTGATTATATAGTTAAGTAGAAAAGAGGTACAGCAGCTGCAGCGATCTGCTAGCCGTGCTGTAGATAAGTAGAGGAGAGTAAGGTAATAATTAAACTGTTGATCTTTTAGCTTGCTAATTGCACAGTAGGAATTAAAACTATAATTAAGCGTTTAGGCTAATAACTGTAGGAGCTAAGAAGGAGCAATTGCTTAATTACTTAAGAAGAAAATAAGTGTATTAATTAACTAAGTGCTAAAACACAGTGTCCAATAACTACTAAAGAGACATAAGACGATCTGGCCCGTTTAAATAGACGCTAGCGGGTCCGTCACGTGAACAGCTTACTAGGATCACTTGATCGACAGGGTGGTCCGCGTGTCAATACTCCAACAAATATTAACTAACTTCTTTAAACTTTCTTATAGTAGATTTGCTAGCGTAGCAGCTAGATTTTACTTTACTACGTTTACTATAGTTAGGGATAAACTAAACGCATAAAAAGACGCTTAGGCTTAACATAAGTACTTTATAGATAGGCAACTTACACGAAATAAAGCAGCAGATAATAGATAAGTATAGAAGAACTAGTCTCTTACTATCTACAATTAACTTACAGACGTATAAAACTAGTTATATTTAACTTAACGCGACGCACTACTAAACGCAGAACAAACTAGTAACCTAGATGTTCTACCTCTACGCTCTACAGTCTTTACGTTTGTAGACCCAATTACTACAAATAAGCCTATTACTATCTTAGATTATAATAACCTTTAATTGCGAGCACATCTACACAACTTTAGCTGCTAGTTATACTACCTCCTGCAACCTATTACTAATAATAATTTGTTTATTATAATTAAAGGCAACACAGTTCCTATTCTATGTAAGCTCTAGGAGCTTAAGCGTATGCTTAACATAATACTATAATTTAACAGCGCTAATAATTATAACGCTATAAAGCTACACATTTTTAAAAAGCGTATAAAAGGACTTTATAAATTTGTCTAATCTCTTTTTAGCTACTAGTGTGCTAAAGGTAAGCATTTTTAGCAATTAGCTTAGCACGTTTAGTCTCTCTTTACTTATACTGTACGGGTGTTAGAGTGTATGAAGACATACTGCTACAAGGGCAGGAGATCACTAGTGGTTAGATTATGCAAGAACAAGGTTAGTAAGATAATGATCTTATTGTGGGTTGGTATAGAAACTATTGGTAAAAGGAGACGCCTATTCAATTATATAGTGTATAAGTTGAGTTGTGGAGTAAGTAGATAATACATAGTCCCCCTCTCCGAGTTACACAAAAGAGGTTATATACCCTAAGATTAGGTAGTTAAGCACTAACCTAGCGTGTAGTAGGGTATTACCCTGTGAACTAGCACAAACCTCCTCATCTTGTAAGCTTAGCCTTATTAAGCTCTTTGCTCTACAAGGAAAAAAAGAAAAAAAAATAGCAAATTAAAAAAAAAATAACTTAATTACTAAGGTGGCTGCTTAGTATTAACAGAACGCACTTCTAAATAGTAGCTATAAAATCTAGGTGTCTAGAGAGCATCTAGATTCTATGGGCTTAGCGGCTCTCTTACTATATACTTAATAAGGGCACATCTTTATTATATTACTATCTCTTACTTTTATAAAAGCCTATTTTAATAAGGTTCTTAAGTAGTAGTAGTTAAAGTGCTTAGTCTAGGCGCAGGTGTTATAGTAGTAGTAGCAAGTGCTTAGGTCTTAAATATTAATTAAAGATAGCTTTAATAAGGCTGCTTAGTTCAAGTTGTGAGTACTATAGCGTTATATTAGATTACTATGCCTTATTAGGAATAAACACAAAAACAGCGCTGTAAAAAAACCAAAAAAAATATTTTTTTTTTTTTTTTTTTTTTTTTGCTTCGGCCTTTTAGGTCAACCTTTTATTGTGACTACACATTTTGTAGACACCTTTTTAGTAAAAAAAGATTTACTGCTAACAACAGGTATCTAGGCTTAGGCTTCCTTATTTAGCATTGCTAGCACGCAATTCTTGTGTCGCATGTTTAGACAGAAATAAAGAAAAGTAAGATAAAGACGCGAATTGCCTTCTAACTTAACGCGCTCTATTCTACTCATATCCTGCCTATGCCGCCTATGCCGCCTTCTTATATTAAGGCTTTACTTCTAGGTACTCTTAGACAAATTAAAGAAGCAGTACTATTATTACTTTGCTTTCTAACTTATACATGCAATAATAAAACGCCTACTTTTTTTTTCTTTTTTCTTTGTTACTATTTTAACGTTATATAACAGCTAGCTGAAGTAGTTAATAGTTTCTTTACTTAGCTTATGCATAATTAATAAGAAGAGAGAGATGCTAAAGTAAAGCATTTTAAGTACTTTGCTAGTATTAGTAAATAATTTATAAAACTTGTATTCTATTTACAACTAGCTAAGTTAAGGCTAAACGCTCTTTTTGTATATAAAGATATTATAAAGTGTATAGTTATTTATAAGGAATTAATTGTAAAGTCCTAAAGAAGCTAAGTTTATAAATGCTTTATAAACTTAGTTGTCTGCATACTTAGCTTAAGCTAGAATAGTTTAAAAGCTAGGCGTATAACAGAAAAGCTTTTTGTCTTCAAAAAAGAGTTAAGTTTAAAGAGATGCTTGTTGCAAAAGTTGTACGCTATATTATAGTGCAGTATATTGTATGTAACTTATTTGTATACAGTGCTGTTTAAAAAGTAAGAAGTAATAGGTAAGAAGTAGTAGCTTTAGCTTTATAAAGGATTGTAGGCTTCTGCTGCAGTACGTAAGTGTTCTTTTTTTTCTTTATTACATTATGTTGCAATCTTATTGCAATCCTACTGTAATCCTGTTGTGAGCTATAGGACAGCAATCGCTGTTAGACACGTTTTAACTAGAGTTGTTTTTTCGTACCTTTGCAAATTTTTTAACCCTAATTATTGCTTAGTAGTCTAAGCTTTCCTTCTAGAACTTATTTACTAACAGTTCGAATCTTATTAACTATATGTAATCTTTTTTTTGTCAACTTTTGCGATTAATTAGTAGAGGGTAGCTACTTTTTACTTTCTTAGAACCCTATTTTGACTACAACAACACCCACTACTTTTAACACCTTAAGAAATAAATAATAAATTTTTTACTTTTTTAGACGACTTAAAGCTTATTAGCTTTTAACCTAAGCTTTTTTTAGAAACGCTAAATAGAATTAGCTTAGAAGATGTTAGTATCTTACTTATTTTAGTCTTTTATTATATAAGAAGAGTTTAGTCTATAGTTAGAAAAGTATAATTAGTTAAGAAAACCTTAAACTAAGTTTACATAAAAGGCGTCTTTTTTCAACTCTTATATTATAGGCTATAAATTGATAACTTGCTATAAAACATAGTTGTAGTACTTTTTAATATAGTAGTTAATTTATTTCTTATTAGCGTTTTATAGCATATTTGTAAGTGTAAGGCAGACTTTACGCACAGAAGGGAAGTAGTAAGGCAGGCCTCTATCTCTAGCTACATACTTTAAAGCTAGCTATAAGGTATGTAGTAGTAAGTAGATAGAGGCTATGTTCTTACATGTGCCCCTCCTCTAAAAAAAAGAGGTAGCTAGTTCTCTAGCTACAATTGCTAGTAAAAAGAGAATAAAGAGGAGATTATAATTTTTAAAAAAAAATAAAAAAGCATTATACAAACTACTAAACCTTATTATTATTTAAATATACTTATAGATTATACAAAGATACGCGTGTTTGCATAGTTTTTTATATAAAAAAGCACACCTTTAAGCTATTTTTGACTATATTAACTTTACAGCGTGAAGTTTAAAGTAACTAGTGTTTCTATACAATATAAAAAAGGGGTTTTTTATTTACTAACTTTAAAAAAGTTTACTATTATAATTACAACTCATGTACTTAGTAAATAACTAACTATAGCGCTTATTGATAATTACAGTAAGACAAGTATTAATAGCGTAAAGTTTAGTAGTTTAAGAGTTTTTTGAGTAGTCTTTAGTATTACCTATGTAAGCTTTTTAAGCCTTTATACTAATCTCTTATTAGTATTAGTATATTTATTTTATCTATTACCTGCGTTCTTAGGGGGAGAGGTTTGATTAGAAGTTATAGCAAGATCTAGTGAAGTAAGCTTATTAAGATGTTTTTAGTAAAAGAGTTAAGTATTATAATAATAAAGGTAGTCTTTAGCGTTATGTTAAGTAGGCTTTAGAAAATTTGTTTATTTAATTTTTTACGCGTATTGTCCTTTAATCTTGCTTATTCCTATCAAAGTAATATTGATAAATTTATTTACAAGCTATTCTGTGTAGGCACTACTATTACTATTTATAACTTCTACTAGCACTAGTTAAGCTAGTGCTTAATCAGGTGGGCCTTCAGTAGCCGCTAGCTGTAGAAGTTAAAAATAAAATACTAGAAATATACTATTATAAAATATTTCTATAAGCAAGTCTAGTTTGTAAGCATGTTTTTTATAAATAACTTTTATTACAAAGTAAGAGCTAGCCTAGTAGTATGTAAGCTTTTTTAATTGTTGTAGAGTACTCTAGTCTATTGTTAAAATATAAACTTAATCTTTAACATCATATAGCAGCATAGTATGATATATTATATTAGCTTAAGCTGTTTACTTTTACTAAGCTTATTAAAGCTGCTCTTTTAAATGCATAACTAAATCTATATATAAGTTTACTATTTCTTTTGCCTAGATAGCTTAGTTGCAGGCTAGACATAGTAAATTAGTATCTATATTTTTATAAAAGTAAACTCTACTGTAAGAGTAATAACTAAAGTTAGCAAAGAATAACGTTATACCTGTACTAGAGTTAATAGTATTATTAACTTAAAATTTAGTAATATATAGCTATAAAGCCTAGTTGTCTTATGTGTAGTTAATGTATTAGCGCAAGGATATTTTTAGTAACAAATTAACTTATTTTACTTATTTGTTTATCTTTAGGTAGTAGGCTGTAGACAAGATACGCTTAATATTTAGCTATTAGCAAATACTCTTCTAGAATAAGGCGATAAAATTAGTGCTACAATTAGATAAGATACTACAGTCGGGTGACAAAAAAAAAGAAATCAAAAAAGTTATTGTTTTCAAAACTTTATATTTTTATAACTAGAAGGGCTATACCTAAAAAAGTTAGTGATTTAAAAAGCCAAGAAATTCCTCTTTAACAAAGACTTCTTAGTAGGCTGCTTAGTCAGCATGATTGCGCCTAAAATCTCGTCTGAAATAAGATAGAAAAAAAGCAAAAATAGATTTTGGCATATCTTTTTTGTAAACGTATAAAAAGAGCTGATAAAAAACTATGTTTAATTAGCTTACGTAAGCATTATGTAAGCAAACTATTGAGCAATATTTCTTACTTCCTTATAGTTTAATTAAAGGATTAAAATACTAGGGGTTGAATATGTAAGCACTAATTACGTAATAACTTAGTAGAAATATACTATATTAGCTCCTCTTGTTTGTCCTAACTTGCTTTTTTTATCTTATCTCCTCTATGGCTTGCAAACTCTCTCAATTTAAACAACAAGTTTATACTTTATATTTACACAACAACTCTATTTTCTCTATCAGTAATATACTAGAAAATCCTTCTAAAAGTATTTACAATAATCTTTATCCAATTAAACAAAAAAAGAACGCTTCTTTATCTTTTTTTAGCTTAAAACGAGGTCGGCCTTCTAAAATCAAAAAAAAAGCAAAAAGAGTGCTTAATAGAGACATTACTAGAAGCACTAAAAAGAAAATTCGACGTCTTTTAAAAGAAAGTAGTCTAGATCTTTCTGTTAGAATCCTACAACGCTTTTTAAGAGAGGAGAACTATTCTGTTAATATTTCTTAAAAAAAGACGCCTTTAGACGCTGAAAAAGCTTATAATCGTCACATTTACGCTAAGCAAATTCTTAAAAATCTTAAAGATATGAACTTTAATAAAGTTGTATTTTTAGACAAATCTGCTATTAAGCGTGGGCACGGTGCTAGGACGGAACACTATTGAACAAAGCGAAATAAGAGAGTAGGAAAAAAAATTGTTTTTACAACTAATACAAGTAAGTTTAAAGAAACTCTAATCCTTAAACGATAGACCAAAATACATCTATTATGTTTTAGTTGTTTTAATTTAATTTAGAATACTTACTAATCTAGTTATAGATTAAGATAGTTTTAATTAAGTTTGGGGTGCAATTTAGAGAGATAGAAGATCCAAACTAGTAGTAATTAAAAGCCTTTTATTACTACTCCTTTTATGAATTTAGACTATATTAAAAAATTCTAATTCCTATAGTAAAACCTGCAATAAAAAAAGGTAAGTTATACATACTTTATTTTTCTATTTAGAAAGTTATTACTTAATATTGAAATAATATAATTTAAGTCGTTTTCTTATATATTTGAGCACCTTACTAACTTCTAAATAGACTGGAAGTTTCAGCAGGATAACTCTAAGATTAATAAAACTCTAGAAATTTTATCTTAGTTTTCTAGGAATAGGATATTACTTTTTAAGCATCCTGCCTATAGTCCTGATTCAAATCCTATAGAAAACGAATGGTCCTTGCTGAAAAACGCTTTAGCTAAAAGGCCTATTACTTCTTTAGGTATAAGAAATAATAAGAGAAGTATAGCAGCCTCAAAGGCTGCTATAAAGGAGGAATTGGATTAAATACTTGAAAAGGCGATCGATAATTGTATTCTATTATTACCAAGGCGTTATTTGCATGTAAAAGAAGCTAATGGCTGGTACACTAAGTATTAGTAAGCTTTTGTAGTTACTTATCAAGAAAAAATCAAAAAAACAAGCTCTTTATTATTACTTAATAAGTTATTTTACAATTAACCTTAAAATTATACACAATTGAAATAAGCTTAGGTTATTTGATATATGTAACTTATAGCGATTTCTAAACATTCAAGAAAAAGTTATATTGTTATATATTTTTGAGTTTTTGAATCTATATTTTCACTGCAAAGGTTGAGAGTAATAATGCTGACTAAGCAGCCTATCTTAAAGAGGAAGTTCTTGGCTTTTCAAATTACCAACTCTTTTAGCTCTAGCCCTCCTAGTCATAGAAATTTAAAGCTTTAAAAACAATAACTTTTTTGATCTCTAGTTTTTCTGTCACCCCACTGTAATAAGCAAGCTATAATTCTTAAACACGTTTATAAAATATATAAAGGCTTTTACTGTAATACGTTTATAAGACAAGTAAAAATAGCGTCTCTTAGTAAGGCAATATATAATAACTAAGATATCATAAAACTCTTTACTATTTATTATAAAAGAGAAAAAATCTTGCATAAAATCTATGGTAAGGTCTAACTACTATTAGTGTAGAAGAGGTAGTAGTTATAAATAGCTCTGTTTGCTATCTTATAGTAACTTTTTTTTTAATTGCAGTTTAACGTTCTTTCTCTTATAGTAACTTTGTTTATTTATATATACTACAGGCGTTATAGTATTTTGTAATAAAACAACTTCCTTTAAGCTAGTAGTAATAATTATATTAGATAAAAAGTCAGGTTAAGTCTTTCATAACCCGCAATTTTGTAGTGATAATAGAAATAAAAAATCTAGCGCTAGAGTTGTATATCTACAGGGATATAGAGTCTAGTCTTATTAATAAATAAGCAACGGCTTAGTTATATTTCTTTAAAAATAATATTTATAATACTAAAATAGCATATTATGCTTGTAAAACAATTTAGATAGCCTAGTCTCATAAGAGTTAATTACTAAAAAAGCCTTTTTAGCTATTTTATTGTTAGCGTAAGCTTTATCTACTAGCTCTTTTGTAATGGAAAGGTCTTATTTATTAGTAGGTAAAGTTAAATTAGTAGTACCTTCTAGTAAAAGTAGATCTTTAAAGTTAGCGCCGTTGTTGTTGTAAGTAAACGCAGTTCTTAGTATATACTATTATTCTAGTATAATAGCGCCTATATTTTGGCTAGCTAAGGTAAAAGCTTCTAAAGCTATCGCAATAGTAAGTTTTGTACTAAAACATAATATCTTTGAATCTATAATAACTATATTTCGCATATATTAAGGGTTGTCTAAATTTAATAAAATATCTTACAGTCTTTAGCTAGAAGTATTAGCTTTACTACTAATAGCTTGAAGGCTATAGATAATTTTAAATCTATACTAAAATAAAAAAAATAACTATTAAGTTTAACGTCTAGTAAGCATATTATTCAATGTAGATATTTCTAAGCTCCTATAAATTTAAATAATATAAATAAGATACCTAAATTTTATAAGTTTAAGAATTTATTCTTTCGATACTTAAATAATTCTTATAAGTTTTAAGTTATAGATATTATAGTTGCATTCTATAGCTGAGTGCTTTTTAGAGAAAAGTATAATTGGCTAAGAAACAATTTACGTATTAAATTATTTTATAATACTACTAGTAGCCTAGGCTAAAGCGATGAAAAAGAAATTAATTAGATGAGTAGAGTTAAAGTATATTAGTATAGGGCTTCTATAAAAAGTAGCTTTAAGTATATTAAAAGCTTTTTAGCATTTATTATTCTACTATAAGTTTTTATAAATAGTACGTTCTTTTTTACTAAGCTTCTTATTAAAAATAACATTAGCCTTATTACATTATGTAAATAAAAAAGTAATAAATAAGAAATTCTTAATAGATTAATAATAAAAGCCTGTGTAGCTTAAAAAGTCAAGAGGTTTTTATATATATTAAGGTGTTTCCTATTTGCAGATTATACAGACCTTAGCTAAGTCTTTTTTGATACTCTTATTAGTAATAATTACACCTAAAAACTCTATGCTAATTTTATAAAATTTATACTTTTTAAAGTTTATATCAAATTCATTTGCTTTTAGCTAAGTTTAAACTAGCTTAATTTACTTAATATGTTCTTTTTTTATTTTTAAGAAAACTCAAATGTTATCTTAATATACAGTGTAGAACTAATCAAGATATTTAAGAAGTACGCTTTTAATAGCACGCTAGAAAGTGGCGAAGGCATTATAGAATCTAAATAGCATAACTTTATACCTGTATGTGCCTTACTGATTAGTAAATATAGTAAGCTATTCAAAGCCTAGCTTTATATATATTTAACAAAACGCGTAAATAATATAAAAACTAAAAATGAAATTAGCTTTATTCAGTTTAGCTAAAATTTAATGAAAAAATAAATAAATAATAATTTTGTATTATAGACTTGTTTGCTTCGGCCTTTTGAGACAACCTTTTAATGTGACTATACATTTTGTAGACACCTTTTTAGTAAAAAAAGATTTATTGCTAACAATAGGTATCTAGGCCTATGCCCCCTTGTCTAGCATTGCTAGCACGCAATTAGTGTGTCGCATGTTTAAACAGAAACGAAAATGCGCAATATCCTTTTAACTAACCTTCTTAACTAATAACTATTTACTACTAACTATTTACTGCTAACTGCAACCTTTATTGTCCTGTTGTTATCCTAGCAGTGTTGTAGTTGCGGCGTTTAGTACCTATTCTTAGATGTAAATAAACAATAACAGCATTACTATTTATTTACAGCTCTCCTATTCTTAAAGGTAACTTATAAAATTTTCCTATTTGTTAGTTTATTCTAGCTACTTAATAGCTATTTTAACATGCTTTTGCTCTTTATAAAGCTACTTCTAAGTTTCTTTACTAAAGTTGCATTTATATAAAAGAAGATTACTAAAGTAATATACTTTTACTATATTTAGACTATTAACATGCGCAGTATATATAGTGTACTAGCTAAACTAGCTTTTTATAGTCCTTATTGTAACCTTAACATTTATAATACTAGACATATTAAAGATGTCTTAACTATAGTTATATTCTAACTTCTACACCAACTTAACTACTACAAGGACTATTACTACTAGCTCTTTTTTAACTAATAAAGGTAGCTGCTTAATAATAGTAAACGCTAGCTTTGTAATTTACTACTATAGCTTTTAGTATAGTAACTTAGTAAGGTTTAACTTTACTTAATATACGCTATTAGTCTTTGTATTAAAAAGAAAAAAAAATAGTTTAAGTATTATATTATTTGTATGTAAGTTGTTTGTATGCAGTACTATATAGTATAAGAAATCCTAAAGGTAAAAAGTAGAGCTTTTATAAAGAAGTATTATAAGCTTCTGCTGTAGTAACGTATGTGTCTTTACTCTTCTCCTCTATCTTCAATCTTGTTGCTAGCTATAGGCTAGTAATTGCTGTTAAACACGTTTTAATTAGTGTTGTTTTTTAGTACTTTTAGCAAATTTTTTTTACCCAAATTTTTGCTTAGTAGTCTACGCTTTTCTGCTCTAAGCGCTTAGCGCGTAGACTTTATCTACCTACTGTTTGAATTTTGTTAACTATATATAATCTTTTCTTTGACTTTTGTGACTAATTAGTAGAGAGTAGCTGCTTTTTGCTTTTTTTAGAAACCCCATTTTGACTACAACAACAACTACCACCTTTGACACCTTAAAAATAAATAGACTTGTTTATGTTGTAAAAGTCTACGCAGATGTAAATTCTTTTATTTAGCTTAGCTATAATGAAAAGTCAGTTTTGCGCTAGTAAACTGCATTTTTTAACAAACTTGCGTTCTTTTATTTTACAAGCGTAGGTAGTAATAGCCTCTTTTTATTAGCTTAAAAAAAGTAAAAAATTACAATTTAGAATCTTTGTGCTTAACGTTAGTTTAATCTTATAGTTATATTTTAAATAGTGTACTAAGTTAGTCGCTGCTTTTTAAGTAAATACTAAAAATCTAATTAGCGTATTTCTAATAGAGTTTTAGTGTAAATACATGTTTCAAAGTAACTTTTTTAAGTTTGTTTATAAACTTTGCAAAGTTTTTATTTATAGCTACTTATTAAAACTAGTCTGGTTGTGTACTACGTGTAGTAATAAAGTAAAACTTAAGTTTATATTTCTTTATGTATATATAAATCGGGTAAAAAGAGACTATTTTAATTTTGACTAGTAGTTGAGTAGTAGGCTTAGGTAGAGAAGTAGGCACTTTCTTTTTAACTTTATTAAAATGGACTTGCCTAGTTTAAGAATTATGGTAAAAAGTAATTATTGCTTGCCTAGGATGCTTATTTCTATATGCTCTAGTTTAGAATTCTATCTATTAGTACTACTTAAATAAAAGTTAGCAAAAGTTTATGCTTTCAAACTCTAATCATTAGTATAGTTATATTAAAAAAGTTTATACTTTATTAATTTACGCCTACTGTAGACTAATTTTAGCACAGTGTCTAGAAGCTAAGAATTTAGTTAACAATATTAATTAGGAAACTTAATTATACTTTTTTAGTAATTAAGCTTAGGCTAGTAGACTTTGCGCTACTTAAATCTAAGTATAATATCAAAATCTACGTGGGTCTTTACTATATAGGCTATTATTTATTCAATAGAAGTATCTATTTCAAGGAAAAACTTAATGTAGTAAATTATTAATTTCATAGCTTCTTTATTATAGCCTTTACAAGAAATAATTTAAATAAGTAAAATTAGTTTAAAGGCGTAAGTTTAATCTTAGAACTGTTATAATATAAGGTTACTATTAATATTATTCTTACCTGGTATGTTTAAGCTATATAGAACTGTGTAGTTGCAACTAAAGTACGTGTAGAGAAAACTTTGCATAAAATATCTTCTATATAAAAATAATTTTTTTATATATTTTAAACTCTTTAAAGCAATGTATAAAACCTAGAATCTATTACACTTATAAAGAAATTAGCTAGGTATTCTTGCTATAGCTGTTGGTATTTTGAAGAAGGTACCGTATTCTTTAAAGTCTTTAGTTTTCTAATTTATTAGAGTTAAAAAAAATTTTAGCCTAGTATTTATGCGTAAGTTTTAAGTTGAATTTATCTTCTATATATATAAAGACGTAATATTAATAAATAGTTTTTACTTTAAAAGAAGCTAGCCTCCTAGAGTAGTTATAAGTAATGTGTCTAGGTTTTTTGTAATAAAAAAAGTTTAAGTTATTAAATAAAAGCTTTGAAAGATTAAAGCTTTTTGATTAATGTTTTACTTTGCTTAAGGCGGCCTATACTAGAAAAGTGTTAATATATTCTTAGACTTAGCATTTACTAAAGAGGTAATATAAAACTAGTGTTAAGTTTATTATAGTTATATTAAGCTTGTTAGGCTAGATAGCTATCTAGTTAAGTTATGTTATAGTTATTAATACATTAAAAAATGGTAAGCAAGAGTTTAGAAAATACAAATCTGTTTTACAAAAAATAATTCAATATATTTAAGCTAGCTATAAATTATTTCAAAAGCTTTTATATAAGCTTAATGTTATGTAAAGAGTATAGAATTGTAAGCTTATTAGTATTAAAGTAAAACTTAACTTTAAAATGTACATAGGCTTCTTAGTTGGACTTTCTGTTGTTTAGAATATAAATATATACTAGCGTGTTTTTAGTTACTTTATTTATAGCATAAAGATTGAAGTTACTTTAAATTTTAAAAAGTGCTATAAAGCATTTTATCTCTATTTTATATTAGTAACTAAAGACAATATTTTCTCCAGACAAGGCGTCTTTAGTAGCTTTAAAAGTATAAGCAAAAAGAGACTAAAAGCGCTAGGCTAAGTGATAAAAGTATTTACTTTTATCACGCTAGTAGCTAAAAATCAATAAAACAAATTCATAAAGTGCTTTTATACCTGTTTTAAAAGTTTATAGCTGTATAGCATTATAATTAATAGCGTTTTTAAATTATAGTATTATATTAAGTATACGCTTAAGTGTTTAGAGCTTATACAAAATAAATACTGCGTTGCCTTTAACTATAATATATAAAATATATTTAGTAGTAAGTTATAGAAGATAGTATAATTAGTAACCAGATTTGTTGAGGCGTGCTTGCAATTAAAAGTTATTATAATTTAATATAGTAATAAGCTTATTTATAGTAACTAGATTGATAAACGTAGAGACTGCAAGGCATGGAAATAGAATATCTAGGTTACTGGTTAATTCTGCATTTAGTAATGCGTCGCGTTAGTTTATATATAACTAGTTTTAGACGTCTATAAGTTTATTGCAAATAGCTAAAATGAGTTTTTTTATACTTATTTATTATTTGCTACTTTATTTTTTATAAGCTGTTTATTTAGAAAGTATTTATATTAATTTTAAGTATTTTTTTATGCATTTAGCTCATCCTTTACTATAGTAAATATAGTAAAGTAAGATCTAGCTACTACACTAGTAGTTTTATTATAAAGAAGTTTAAAGAAGTTAGTAAGTATTATAGTTATAAGTAGTTTAGCTAGCTTCGGCCTTTTAAGACAACCTTTTAATGTGACCATCTATTTTGTAGATACCTTTTTAGTAAAAGAAGATTTATCGCTAACAATAGGTATCCGGGCTTACGCCCCCTTGTTTAGCATTGCTAGCATACAATTAGTGTGTCGCATGTTTAGACAAAAATAAAAATACGCAATATCCTTCTAACTAACTATCTTCACTAATAACTATTTACTAATAACTACAACTTCTGTTGTCTTTGTTGTTATCCCGGCAGTGTTACAGTTGCGGCGTTTCTAGCGCCTATACTTAGATATAAATATACAACAACAGCGTTACTATTTAAGCACAGCTTTCTTATTTCTAGAGGCAACTTACAAGATTCTCCTGCTTATTAGTTTGTTCTAGCTACTTAATAGCTATTTTAATACGCTTTTACTCTTTATAAAGCTACTACAGGGTCTCTTTACTTAAGTTGCATTTACGCAGAAGAAGATTAGTAAAATAATATACTATTACTACACTTAGACTATGAACATGCGCAACGTATTTAATAGACTTACTACCAAATAAACTTTTTACAACCTTTATTATAACTTTAATATTTATAATACTAAACGCAATAATAAAGTGTTAATAAATAATAGAATTTAACTTCTGCGTCTACCTAATTACTATAAAAGCTACTACTAAAAGCTCCTTTTTAACTAACTATAAAGGCTGCTTAATAAAAGTAAACGCAGGCTTTGTAATTTACTACTATAGCTTATTATTTAGTAACTTACTAAGGTTTAACTTTACTTCATATAAGCTATTAGTCTTTGTGTTAAACAAAGAGAAAAATAGTCTAAGCATTATATTGTTTATATGCAAGTTGTTTGTATGCAGTACTGTGTAGTGTAGAGAATCCTAAAAGTAAAAAGTAGTAGGTAAGAAGCTTTTATAAAGTATTTTAGGCTCTTGCTACAGTAACGTACGTATTTTTACTCTTCTTTACTCTCTCTACCTCTATTGCAATCTTGTTGCTAGTTATAGGCTAGTAATTGCTGTTAAACACGTTTTAATTAGTGTCGTTCTTTAGTACCTGTCGGAAACAAAATACCGACCGATCAATAAATCGTACTCCGGCTAGAGGATACATATACACGTTGCGACAGTACCTTTAGCAAATTTTTTAACTCTAAATTCGCTTAGTAGTCTAAGCTTTTCTACTCTAAGCGCTTAGCGCGTAGACCTTATCTACTTACTGTTTAAATTCCGTTAACTACACATAATCTTTTTTTGACTTTTGCGACTAATTAGTAGAGGGCAGCTGCTTTTCACTTTTTTGGAAAACACATTTTAACTACAACAACAACCACCACCTTTAATACCTTAAAAATAAATAGCCTACTACCTTAAGCCAATCTATTAAAAGTAACACTATTTTCTTAATATAGTACTTTCAGCCTTTTTCTTATTAGCTAGTACTTTATCTAATTGTACAATATACATAAGAATATGATACTGTACTTCTAGCATTAATTCTTCTTTATTATAATTACTCTTTAGTTCTCTACACGTAATGTTGTTGATAAGAAGCATAGTATTACACCTAGTAGTTTTTTAGAATTTTTATTGTTACTTTTTGAAATACTGCTATAAAGTTTGTAGCACCTATAACTATTGTACATAACTTTGTAAGTCCTACTAGGGTTTACAATATTGTTATATCTCTACTTTCTTAATATAGTGCAATCTAGTCGTATTCTAAAAATAAACTTATAAGTAAAATGATCTTATATTCTGCAAATCTTTTAAAAAACTCATCTAATACTATTATTAAGTTTGTATTTTATATAGCAACTATATTTCTTTTTGCACATTCCTAATCTATTAAACGTCATTGTTTCTCTTAAGTGCATGGTGCTATAAATTATAATACTAACTATTACATTATTCTTATGTTCTTTAATTTAGGCGGACGTTAGTTATATCTACTACATCTAATTTTAATACCTTTAGGACAGTAAAGCTTTACCCGTACTAAGCTGTAAATAATATTGTCTATATTTTGTGTAGAATGCATATATTCAAATAAATTCTTTCTAACTCCTTAAATTGCTATAAGAGAGCTTCTTCTTTATTAAGGAGCGTATGTATATATATTTCCATTTCTATAGGCTAGAGATAATCTCGATTTCATAGTTTGTTAACTTATTCTCTGATAAGCCTTATGTTTCTTAAGAACGCAGTACAATTTAGCTAAAATAAATAGTTATATAGTCTAGTATTAAAATTACTAAAACCTTTTTAGAGGATCTATTATTTCTTAGCTTTTTCTTTTTAATCTTATTATTTAAATTCTATTATTATGTCCTACTAACAGATATTAAGAAGTTAGGATTTCATGTCCACAGTCTTGTACATAGTATAGTAACAATAGTATTATTAAAAGATGCTAAGTAGCCTTTCTTGCAATTGTTGCTAGGCTGGTAAAAATGCTGACAGCTGGGTCTGACTAATCAGAACACCAAAACTTTCGCACCTGCGCATCACTGCGAGTTTTGGAGATATCAAGCTAAGAATTTTACAGCTTATTTATTAGATCTTGTATTCATGGCGATGCGGAGGTGCGAAGGTTTTGGTGTTCTGATTAGTCAGACCCAACTGTCAGCATTTTTACCAGCCTAATTGTTGCTAGTTAAGCTTGCACATAATTAAAAAATTACTCAGTTTATGGTTTTTTATACAGTCTACTAATTATCTAACTACGTGTGCAGAGACCTAGTTAATATAAACTATTTAATCATTCTTATAATTTTTTTCTTACAGCATATCAAAATTACTAAATCTAGCTATTAAATTTGGCTATATAGCTTTTTGTATATACTATACTGCAGCTATGCAGAGTATACTATTTATCGCGTTGGAAATTATACATATCTATATATAACTTGCTGTCTCTTTATCTTAATTGTTATTAGAGGCTTTATTCTTAATTGTCTGCGCAGAGCAATTTAGAAATCCATTAGACATAACAAAGACTATATTTCTAGTACTATTCTTAAGAAAATCTTAGCATATTATCTTTCTAAACATACTATACTATATTATTATCTTTACGTATACACACTAAGGGCCTTCTAAAATTTTAAATTTAGAAACATTAGTAATAATTCTAATTGCAGTTCTTATAGTAACTGTCTTTATTTATATAAGTATATTAAACGTAGTTTTAACAGATAGATTATGTATGCTATTAGCTAAAGTTATATTAGAAAATAGCTATTCTAGTTACTGCTCTATTATTTTGTACAATATTTTCAATACTTATGCAGCACTAAGTCTTAGAATATTTATTTAGACTCTAGTGTTAATTAAGCACTTTAAAGAGTTGCTACCTATAATAACATAGTAATCTAGTAAATTCTTTAAGTAAAAACTTGCCTATTTCTTTGCTAGGCTACCTAGACTTCCTTAGTAAGTATGTTGTCTTGTTTATTAATTTAAGAATTGCCTTTCTAATACAGTTTATAGTAAGTTTACGCATTTAATTAACACGTATTTATTACTTTACAATAGGCATTCTTGATAGATAATATAATTAGTAAGGTTTATTAGTAGTATATTGAAGATCTGTGCGTTAGTTTAGCTAATTAGTAGCTAGAACAAATCCTAAATGCACTAAATTACAATTATATTTTAAAATTTCTTTACCTACTATAACGTTTAGCGTGCCTGAACAATCTAAAATATTATTATTATTCTTAAGAAAGTTGCGCAGCTATTTTGAAAAAATGATCTTATTTTATAAAGTTTAATATAGTAACCTTTAATACTTCCCGTCTAAGCAGGGCGGTAAAAACACAGTTTAGCTTACTTTATGTTACTTTTTTTTCTTTAAAATTAGAAAGCATATTTATATACTTTATAGCTTTCTTCTTCTGTTCTTGCTATAAGTACTTATGATTAGCTAATATATTGTTGTCCTTCTAAGACAACTACAGCAGTTTAATAATTGAAAATAGTACGTATAAGGCTAACTTATAAAAAAAATATTGCTTAATATTTTCTTATATAGAACCTGCACATCTATGGGCTGCAAGTAAGATCTTGAATTATTACTTTAAATTGTTTTATTACTTCTTTTCATACTCATATTTTTAACAAGCCATACATATTTCTTTATTCTTTTATCTTAGACATAATTAATATCTTAGTAGAAAGAAAGGCTCTTTCTTTTTAAGCGCGTAGTAGCATTAGACTTAGAAATATTTTGCAAAGCGTTTTCCCTAACCCCTAGTATAACATTAGTAGTATTAACATTCCTAAGTTTATTAACAAATTTATTTATGGTAAGATTATATAACTACATTTTAGAACTATTAGAACTGCTAGAGAATGTTATTATATTAACTCTAATTTATGAAACTAGTTGCTACGTTTACAGCACTAGAGACATTCTCTCTAAACTTTAAGCCTAGTTAAAAGTCTTTACTAGTAAACTTCTTAGGTATTTTACTAACGGCTAGTTAATAAAGTATGTTATTAGTAACGTTATAAAACTCTTAGCTCTTTGCCTTAACTATAGCAAGACTTAGTTTAATAGAAGCTATTTTAAGATTTTCTTTAGACATTTATGTAGTAGCCTAAAGTAGTAAGTTCTTTTCTTAGCTGCAATATCTTAGTTAAAACTAACTTGTTTTTTCTACTTTAGGGCGTAGTATAGCTTATAATCCCTAAGCATGTGATCCACCACCTTAGCTTCTAGTATGGTGACTTGGTGAGGTCTAACTTTACTTAATGTAAGCTATTAGTCTTTATGTTGAAGGGGGAGAAGAATAGTCTAAGCATTGTATCGTTTATATGCGAGTTGTTTTTATGCAGTACTATATAGTGTAGGAAATCCTAAAGATAAGAAGTAGCAGGCAGAAAGCTTTTATAAAGAAGTATTGTAAGCTTCTACTGCAGAAACGTATGTGTTCTTACCCTCCTTCTCTATTTCTATCGCAATCTTGTTGCTAGCTATAGACTAGCAACTACTATTAAATACGTCTTAATTAGTATTGTTTTTTAGTACCTTTAGTAAATTTTTTAACCCTACTTTTTGCTTAGTAGTCTAAGCTTCTTTACTCTAAGCGCTTAGCGCGTAGACTTTATCTACTTACTATTTATATCTTGTTAACTATACATAATAATTTTTTTTAACTTTTGCAACTAATTAGTAGAGAGTAGCTGCTTTTTACTTTTTTTTAGAAACCCTATTTTGACCACAACAACAACCACCACCCTTAAGACCTTAAGAATAAATAATCCTTAAGCATATATATTATAACACTATATATTTAGTAAAGGGTGTTTGTCTTTATATTATTTAAATATCCTAAAGTTGTTCTAGTAACTAATTTTCTTTGTGTATTAGTGATAAAGGAACTATTATTTCTTTTAATAGGAAGTTTAGTATTAGTTGCTTGTATAATAAAGTACGAATGGTTAGTAAGTTTCTTTTTAACAGTCTCTTAGTTGTAAAGTAAGCTATAAGTATATTAATAGTTTATTGTATTAGCTTCAGTTTGCCTAAAGACTTAATAAAGTTATTTACTTCTAAGTTAATATCTACTAGTGTGCTTATCCTTTTACATGCTTTACTAATTTTAACTACTGCTTTTATTAATTTCTTTACAGTAAAGGTTGTATGCTAGTTAGATAGTATAATCTAGCGCATTTCTGCATTAGCGTCTTTTTACTTTAGCTAATAGATTTTATCTAGGTTAGCTATCTTCTTGTAGTAGGATTTAAGGAAAGAATACATTATATCTAACTTGTATATATTCTAATTATTACTATTTAGGGCAGTAAGTATATAGTATATAACTACCTCTTTATTTGCTTGTAGTAGACCTTAGAAGAAAAGAACGCTTTCTTCTTCTTTAGAAATTACTTATTCTTAGTTTATATATTATCAATAGAAGTAAAATAAGTATAGAAATTTACTAGCCTAGGCTAGTTTTGTACGCATTTATAAACATAAGCTTAAACTTAAAAGTATTTGCCTATTTTAATAGTATTATTTTTCTTTTACTCTATTTCTTTATACTTACTTATAACTTAGACTAATCTCTCTTTATATATCTAAGTAAACGTTTTAAAATACAAAAAAGCAACTTATCTTCATTAAAGAAATAGTTTAGCAAATGAAAGACTTTTATAGAATTATAAATATCTTTATTATTAGCTAATCTATTAAAGTCTTCTGGGAATTTCGCAATATTTTTTCTAGTGAAGACTAATATACTTCATCTTAGTTAAACTATAGACAATACTGAATTATACATAAGTATAGTTATAGTATTAATTACTAAGCTTAATAGTGTTTATAGTAACTTAGAACTAGCAGCTATAGGCCTAGTAGAAAGAAGCGTTTTACTTTTGTCACAGATAGTTGCGTGTTGGCTAGATCCGCCAAGCCACCTGCAATTGTGCTTATAAGGGGCTCCTTACCTGCAAGGATACCTGCAGGTATTATTACTTAAAATATACACACGTTATTATTTTAGAGCTATCTCTTACTATCTTCTATAGTGTAAAGTAAGTACTATTGCCTAAAGCCACCTCTTACAGAATAATACCTCCTCTACAAGCTAATAGTCTAGAGATAGCTCCCTTAACGCAATTTAATACTTAAGATAATTAAAGAAGCTAAAGCTCTGCTGTATTTAAACTCTCTAACCCCCCTTAACTCTATTAAGGCCCGCCACACTTAAGGAGCTTAGAGAGCGCACCTAAAGCGCACTAGTAACGCTTAAGGAGCACATTAATACTATAAAAAAGTAACGCAATAAACTTTAACTCTTATAATAATTATAAGAGTTAGAAGAAAAAGTAGTATAACTAAAAGGGGCTAAACAGGTAGAAAGCTTAAATATACTAATAGTACTAACTACATTATTTTGTGTAGAGAACACACTTAAAGCGTTACGCACTGCGCATATACAACGCGCGTTAAAACTTAAAAACCTAGCTAAATACCAAGGTCAAACTCTTAAAGAACACTATTTATTTTTAAGGTGTTAAAGGTGGTGGTTGTTGTTGTTGAAGTCAAAATAGGGTTTCTAAAAAAAAGTAAAAAGCAGCTACCCTCTACTAATTAGTCGCAAAAGTTAAAAAAAAGATTATGTATAGTTAACAAGATTTAAAAAGTAGCTAGATAAAGTCTACGCGCTAAGCGCTTAGAGTAAAGAAGCTTAGACTACTAAGCAAAAAGTAGGGTTAAAAAATTTACTAAAGGTACTAAAAAAAATACTAATTAAGACGTGTTTAATAGCAGTTGCTAGTCTATAGCTAGCAACAAGATTGCGATAGAGATAGAGAAGGAGGGTAAGAACACATACGTTTCTGTAGTAGAAGCCTACAATACTTCTTTATAAAAGCTTCTTGCCTACTGCTTCTTATCTTTAGGATTTTTACACTATATAGTACTGCATACAAACAACTTGTATATAAACAATATAATGCTTAGACTATTTTTTTCTCCCTTTAATATAAAGACTAATAGCTTATATTAAGTAAAGTTAAACTTTACTAAGTTACTATACTAGAGGCTATAGTAGTAGATTACAGAGCTAGTGTTAACTGTTGTTAAGTAGCTACTTCTATTAGTTAAAAAGGAGCTAGTAGCAATAGTTCTTATAGTAGTTAAGTTAGTGTAGAATTTAGAATATAACTATAGTTAAGACATCTTTAATGCGTCTAGTGTTATAAGTATTAAAGTTACAACAAGGACTGTAAAAGGCTAGTTTAGCTAGTACACTATATACACTGCGCATGTTAATAGTCTAGGTATAGTAAAAGTATATTACTTTAGCAATTTCCTTCTGCGCAAATACAACCTTAGCAAAAAAACTTAGAAGTAGCTTTATAAAAAGCAAAGGCGTGTTAAAACAGCTATTAAGTAGCTAGAATAAACTAATAAGTAGGAGGATTTTGTAAGTTGCCTCTAGAGATAGAAAAGCTATGTATAGATAGTAATGCTATTGTTGTTTATTTACATTTAAGAATAGGCACATACTAAACGCTGCAAATACAACACTGCTAGGATAGTAATAGGACAACAGAAGTTGCGGTTAGCAGTAAATAGTTAGCGGTAAATAGTTATTAGTTAAGAGGGTTAGTTAGAGGGATATTGCGCATCTTTGTTTCTGTCTAAACATGCAACACACTAATTACGTGCTAGTAATGCTAAACAAAGAAGCTTAAAGTAACTGTTAGTTACACTAACCCTGTAAGATGTATTACCTTAAAGCGTACTTACATAAGCCCGGATACCTGTTGTTAGCAATAAATCTTTTTTACTAAAAAGGTGTCTACAAAATGTGTGGTTACATCAAAAGGTTATCTTAGAAGGCCGAAGCCATTAAAGAACACTATAAGTTTACCTGTTCTTGCTAAGTAGTATTTTAGCTACTACTACAAAAATTTAGAAAAGATAACAATAAAGTAATTTAAGTAATATAGTATTTTAGAGCAGACTTTTAAAAGCTTTATTATACTTACGAGTCGCCAACGCGAAATCACCGCAAAATTTCAAAAAAAACAGGTGTCTGTTTCTCAACAACCACAAGGTAGAATTCTCTAAAAATCTAATACAATCGCTGCATCTACATAACAAACAAGCTATTGAGATATAATAACCCTGGCTTCAATATTATGCGAGATATACTCAGTTTTGTAGTTTTACAGGGGTGCAAGTAGTCTATCTCTACAACTACCTTATAGAATTTTTTCAAAATTTTACCTTTCTTTTTATATAAGTGCAGCAATTGTGTTAAATTTTTAGAGAATTCTACCTTGTGGTTGTTGAGAAACAGACACCTGTTTTTTTTTAATTTTGCGGTGATTTCGCGTTGGCGACTCGCTTGGGTTGGCGACTCGCTTATGAAACACGTTAAGTGTTTTTTTAAAGTGAAGAAAAAAGTGCTAACTTAAGACTACTTTAAGTAATATATACTTAACTTGCTTTTAGACCTTATTTACTATAGCTTTAAAGTAGTAACTGCGTATACGTACGCTATATAGTAGAAGGACTAGACTGTTTAATTATTTATAACTTATTTTAATGTTCTTAAAGATTAACTTCTAACATATACTAAAGTATAAAAGGTCTAGCACTTATTTGTGAAACTAAGGCCTAAACTGTAGTGCATAATTACTAACTACTATTAGATTTTTACAACTAGAGAAGACCTTATTGCGCTTAAATTTATACTTAAATAGAATTTGCGCAAAGCACTTATTATATACAATCTGCTCTACTAAAACACTTTTATGAAAAAAAAGGTACTTTCTTTTAGCTACCACACAAGACACACCTAAAAAGTACAAAACTAGTAACAATATTTTATATTTTAAGTGCTAAAAAAAAGACACTATACAAATAAGTGCTAAAGCAGTAACCTTAACAAAGTCCTAGTTAATAAAAACTAAATAAGAAAAAGTTAAGCATTACTACCAACTTAAGGTTAGTAAAGCGCATGCTAATAGATATTTTACTAAAAATGCAGCGTATGTGTTACGCACGTTTAGCAACTAAAGTAAAGAAAAAACTTTCAGTTATTTTAGACCTATAAGTAGATATTAGCCTTATTAGTTAAAAAATAGCTGTAAAAATAAATCTAAAACTTATTTAGGATGCAGAACTTCTCTGCCTAAGTTAGATTAAACCTTAAAAGCAGAACACATACGCAGCTTACAAGCTTTAGCTGCACTTAATAAATAATAATAGTGTAGAGCGCATTACAAAGGTTACTGTATATGAAGTAGATAAAGAGGGCGTACTACTACTGCTTAGTAACTTTTTCTTAAGCTAAGAGAGTATCTATATTAACTACAGAAGATAGATATAGCATTAAGAATATATAAGAGCAAATATTAACTTAGTAGCTAATAAGGTATTTCTAAAAAACGCAAGACTTACAGACTTAAGAATTTACTTTTTAAGAGTACTTTAAAATAATAGCGTAAGTATTAAGCTTGAGGTACACATACTAAACGTATTTATAGTGCAGGTTTAGCGCATACTTAACGCATTACAGGACTACGCTAATATCTTTAACAATAATGCTGCTAAAACTCTCCTATAACTAAAAAGTTTAAATTACGCAATTCTTATTTAATAAAAAAAAAGAACCTTTTTATAGCTTTCTTTAAACTCTCTCTTTTAAGAAGCTTTAAGTGCTCTATAAGTATATTAAGAAAGCACTAAGAAAAGAATAGATTTGCTACAGCACTAGCTCTACAGGCGCTTTAACATTATTTATACTTAAGAAAGATAAGACTCTTTGCCTTTGCGTAGATTATTAAAGTTTTAATACTATTATAATAAAAGATTGTTGCCTGCTCTCTTTAATGAAAAAGACACTAGACAGCTTATTAGGCGTATACTACTACACAACAAGAATTCTTCAAAACGCCTACTATTATTCAAGAATTAAAGTAGAAGATTAGTAGAAAACTACTTTTAAAACATAATATAAAGATTTTAAATATCTTGTTATGCCTTTTAGGCTTACAAATGCCCTAGTAAGTTTCTAAGCCTATATTAATAAGGCTTTAAAAGGGTACTTAGATTATATACACGTAGTTTACTTAAATAATATCTTTATCTACACCTACAACAATAATATTGCGCTATACTAGCGTGCTATACGCGCTGTACTTAACTTTTTACAAAAAGTAGAGTTATATATAAATCTTAAAAAATATACAATTGCTTTAAGTAAAGTTTATGTCTTAAAATTTATTGTTATAAGAAGTAGTATTTACGTAAATCTAGCGCGCGTTGCTACTATTAAGTAGTAGCCTACACCTACTAGTATTTAGGAGTTGCAGTCTTTTTTAAAATTAATAAACTCTTATTTGCATTTTATAAAGAACTATACTATAGAAACAGCACCTCTTAAAAATATCTTAAAAAAGAAATAAGCATTTTACTAAGATAAAAACACACATGCTACTTTTATAAACTAAAAGCAATGCTTTACATATGCGGCTATTTTGCGTTACTTTAAAGAAACACGTATAATTTGTATTAAAATAAATACATTAACTTTTGCTATCTTAAGCATATTTTTTTAATTATTCAAAGACAAAAAGTAGTACTCTATTATGTTTTACTTATAAAAACTATTAAACGCTAAGCTAAACTATAAAGTATACCACTTTAAACTCTTATCTATTGTATAAAGTTTGAAGAAATAGTACTACTATTTAAAAAGTGCTTAACACACTATTTACGTATTAGTAGATTATAATAACCTACGCTTTATACGCGCTATATAGAAGCTAAACTAGCGTTAAGCACGCTAGGCTCTATATTTAAAGGCTTTTACTTTTAAAGTTAAGTACTACTTAGGGTATACAAACCTTGTAAACAGACTATTAAAAAAAAGTAGATTATAAATAGAAAAACTTATTGTTAACTTAACTATTACCTACACTGCAGAACAAAATTTTAGCAAGAGTAGAGTATAGTAAAATAGAAGATTCTTTAACTTAGTATAGCTAAGAAGGCGCATATAAGACGCATGTAGCTAATATTTATAAAATAAAGAGTATTTATACTACTAGTGCTATAAAGTGTATACTATGCGTACTATACTTACTAGCTAAAGTATTACTTAGTAGCAAACTTGCAAAAGTAGAGTTAAAAGCTCTAATAAATAAACTACGCTAGTTGTAATAAAAAGATGCTTTTGCCTAGCAGCAGGTTATAAACTCTAGGTAAGTAGTATGTACTTAGAACATCAGCAGCGCACGAGTGTAGCACGTTAATAATAAAGAAGTCTTAAAATACAAAAGCATAATTTATATTCTACTAAAATAAACTATTAAGCAAGAGATTTTGTTACAGAATTATAACACGCGTATAATAGGTTTTTTTAGCGCACGTAAGAAGTATAAGCTTATTAGCAAGCTCTATTACTAGCTAGAGCTAAGCTATAATATTTAGAATTACGTAAAAACTTGTATAGTATACTAAAAAAGCAAGGCTCTAAGATATAGCAAATATAGTTAGTTATTACTATTACTTATTCTTAATAAAATTTTTAAGGAAGTAAACTTTAATTTTACTGTAAGGCTACTACTAGTAAAGAAAAGTTTAGGTTGCGTGTTTAATATAATTTTTGTAATTGTTAACTACTTTTTAAAAATAGTAACTTAAATACCTATATTAAAAATGTAAGACGCAAAACAGTTTACAGAATCTTACTTTATGTATATTACTTTAAAATATATAATATAGAAAGTCATTGTATTAGATTGCAGTTTAATCTTTACTTTAGTATTTTAGGCAGAAATATGCTACTAATTATAAGTAAAGCATAAGCTAAGTATTGTCTTGTACTTACAAATAAATAAGCAAACTAAACGCTAAAACTATTAAATGGTGTAATACTTAAAGACCTTTGCTTTAAAGAAACAAGATAAGTAAGTATTACTTCTAGTAATAGCATAATTTGCGTACAACAACTCTATCTAGAAATTAATAAAGACAACACCCTTTTACGCAGTATATAGTAAGTATTTATTGCTTACTTTACCTCTTAAGGACAGCAGGCTAGAGAAGGAAGTACTATACGCTGTAAACAGAGTGCAGCGCATGCATAGCATACGTGTAATTGTAGAAAAACACTTTTTAGCAGTATAGGAATATTAATTCTAATACTATAATAAAAAATACAAACTAGAGATCTTCTACTAAAAATACTTAGTTTGCCTTAGTACAAAAAACGTTAGCCTAGCCTACTAAATTAGCAAGAAGCTTTCTAGTAAGTTTATAGAACTATTTTAAGTATAAAGAGCAGTTAGAACGCAGGCCTAATAATTATAACTACTACTTTACTTTTGCATTTATAATGTTTTCTATATTTTTTTACTAGAATAATAAGAATTGCGTAAGAATTAAGAAGATATTACTTAAGTACTAGAAGTTAGCCTTAAGAGCAAAGAGATCTAAGAAGTTAAAAAAATATTAAGAAAACAATTTAAGAATAGCTAGCTAAAATATTAGTTACAATAGAAAAGTTATAAGAAACTATAAAATACTTAGACTCTAGTATTGCAGTTTAAGTATATAAAAGAACAAATTAAGAAATATAAGTATAAACAAAGATTATTACGTTCTAAGCGCGCTAAAAAAGTACACTAAATATTATTGCTACGCTCTTAGGGCGCAAATATTAAATATCTAAAAAAAAAATCATAAGTATAAAAATTACTTACTTTTTCTTATTATTATAAATCTCTCCACTGTTACTACTTATTTTATTATTACTGCAACTTTTAGCACTACTTTTATAAGCGCTACCTACGCCTAGACTACGCCTAAATAGCGGCTTATTATTATTACTTAAGCTCTTATCATTATTATTAGTATTAGTACTAGTAAGTCTAGTAATTCTAGCTATATAACTAGCAATTAACTTAAGAGCAGCTGCTATATAGCGCTACTCTACTAAAATTAAGCTTAAAAAATAAAGCAAAAATGTTAGCACCTAAGTAAGAACTTTTAAAGGAGTACTAGTGTGAGTAGTAGCGCGGCAGCAGTTTGATAGCTTAAAGTTAAATTAGCGCTAGTAGTACGTAAGCTTAACGCTAGCAATAATAATAGTAAAGTTAGTTCTTAGAATAGCAGCATTAGTAACTGCAGTATTAAAATAAGTATAAAGTTAATATAAATAATTTAAACATTAATTAAGCGCTATAAGAACATATTTAGATCAGCTAAGACGTAGTTAATAAAGTAGAAAACTTACTTTATTATAACTGCTATAGTTACTTTTAGTATAATAGTTATAATAATAATACTTAATCTTTTTATAAGAACTTTTTTACTTAGTAATATTTTATACGTAGCGCAGGTAAGTTGCGTACAAAGTAATAAAATTAATAGCTTTTTTAAGCACGCTAAACTTATACAGCTAAGTTTCTTATAAGTACAACTTTTTAATGTACTTAAAATTTAAATAGTAGACTACAGTAAGAATTAAAGCTTATTATTAAAGTGCTTATTAAGTGCGCTAAATGTGCGTGTTAAGTACGTAAAGTGAGAAGAGAATTAAGAAAAACATACTAAAAATTATTTTTTTTACTATAGTAATCATTACCTTATATAAACTACTTATAATATCTATATACTCTTACTTTTACTTGTAAGAAATTTTAAAAAACAAATAACAAAATTTAAAAGTTACTATAATAATGCTACAAAAACTTAAACTTTAAAGCTTGCTATAAACTTAACTTATAGGCAACACGCGTTTTAAGCGCATATAAGTTGCGCATAAGACACGCTCTTTGCTAGGCTATCCTTATACACAATTTTAGAAGTTTTAATACAAGGCTGTTAGGACGCTAAACTAAAGAGATAGGCTCTGTTACAGATAGTTGCGTGTTAGCTAGATCCGCTAAGCTCACTTATTGTTAGCTTGCCTACTTGCAATTATGCTTATACAAGGCTCCTCACCTACGAGGATACCTGCAGTTATTATTGCTTAAAATATACACACGTTATTATTTTGGAGCTATCTCTTACTATCTTCTGTGGTGTAAAGCAAGTACCATTGCCTGAAGCCGCGCCTTACAACTTTACTATTCTCAACTTAACTTTTAATATATTTTTGATATCTATAGTATAGTAGTACTTATAAATGTTCTTTGTGAAGATAGTTAATAGTAGTTAGTTAGTGAAGTAATCAATAAAATTTAGTTTTTCAATAAAACACGATATTTATTACTCAAGTTTTTATAGTGTATACTGATTTAGAAGTAGTTGTATAAATCTCTGCCTTTTATATATTTCCTATCTTACTAGGTAGGCTTTAATTTATAAATATGCTATTTTAATCTTAGTAACATTTTACTTTGCGAAATAAAAACTTTAAATTAGTGTTTTAATATATTTAGTTGTACGCTTTAGGTCTTATTCTAAATTTTACTAAATAAAACTTTAGCTTCTTATTTTCATGCGTATACAACTTCTTCTAACTCTTACTAGATAGGCTTTCTACTACTATTTTAATAAGTAGACTTTAAGTTAGCATTTTGATATATGTAATACTATCTTTATTTTGCTAAATAGCTTACTACTTTTATTTTGCTAAAAAGACTTTAACTTAGTATTTATTGATATATACTTATTTTATCAGTAGGTTTTTGTTTTCCTTTTTTTTTGTTATTAGTGCTAACTTAGGTAGCATAGTCCTTAACGTAGTCTATAGCAGGGGATAGTACTAACCCCCTAAAAGTATATCTAGTAATATTCCCCAAAATTCTAGCTTTTATAGTGTTCTCCTAAGTTCTATACTTATATAAAATTGGTATACTGTTCTTGCAATAATCGTGCACTAGTTCTTTGATATACTAAGTAGCTGACCCATACATGCGACGATAGAATGCCCACTCCTCCTTTCCTGCCTCTTTCTTCTCTATCGCAATTTCGACGTCATGTAACCGCTAGCCTAACCAGTCAATAGTTTCTTTACTTAGCCCATGCACAATTCATAAGAAGAAAGGGATGCTAAAGCAGAGCATTTTAAGTACTTTACTAGTATAGTGAACACCCTGTAAATCTTGTATTCCTTCCACAACTAGCTAAGTTAAGGCTTAACATTTTTTTGTATATAGAGATATTGTGGATTCTAAAGTTGTTAATAAGGTATATAATTGTAAAGTCCTAGAGAGGCTAAGTTTATAAAAGCTTAATAAACTTAGGTGTCTGCATAATTAGCTTAAGCTAGACTAGTTTAAGAGTTAGGCGTATAGTAAGAAAGCTTCCTGTCTTTAGATAAAAGTTAAGGTTAAGGAGATGCTTGTTGTAGAGGTTCTACGCTATGTTATAGTGCAGTATATTATATGCAAATTGTTTATATGCAGTGCTGTTTAAAAAGTAAAAAGCAGTAGGTAAGAAGTAGCAGCTTTATAAAGTATTGCAGGCTCCCGCTGCAGTACGTATGTGTTCTTTCTTTCTTCTATCGCATTATGTTGCAATCTTATTGTAATCCTACTATAATCTTATTGTTAGCTATAGGCTAGCAATCGCCGTTAGACACGTTTTAACTGTTGTTATTTTTTAGTACTTTAGCACATTTTTTAACCCTAATTATCGCTTAGTAGTCTAAGCTTTCCTCCTAGAACTCATCCACTAACAGTTTAAATCTTGTTAATTACACACAATATTTTTTTTTGGAGTTTTGCGATTAATTAGTAAAAGGTAGCTTCTTTTTACTTTTTTAGAACCCTATTTTGACTACAACAACAACCACCACTTTTAACACCTTAAAAAATAAATATACTAAGTAGTAGAGTATGTCTTTATAGGCTTTGCTATTTATATAAGTATTATAGTGTATAAAGACATACTGCTATAAGGGTAGAAGATTACTAGTAGTTAGATTATGCAAGAAAAAGGTTAGTAAGATAACAATCTAATTGTAAGTTAGTATAGAAACTTTTAGTAAAAGAAGACGCCTATTTCGTTATATAGTGTATAAGTTGAGTTGTAGAGTAAGTAGATAATGTATAGTCCCCCTCTCCGCGATACACGGAAGAAGTTATGTACCTCAAGATCAGGTGGTTGAGCACTAACCCAGCGTGCAGTAGGGTATCACCCTGTGCACCGGCACAATACTTCTAAAGCTGCTAGAGACACCTTGTCTAAAAGAACTACTTTCTTTAGCTGCTGATATTAAATAGAGATAGAATACTTCATAGCACTTTTTAAGATTTAAAGTAGCTTACATCTTTATACTATGTATTAATAAAGCAATTATAAACATACTAATATACCCTTGTGTGCCAAAGAACGCAAAGTTTAACTAAAAAGACTAAATATACTTCAAGGTTAAGTTTTGCCTAGTTGCTAATAAGCTTAAAGTTTTTACACCTTTTACGTAGCATTAAGCTTATGTAAAAGCTGTTGAAACAACACCGAGCTAGCTTAAATACATTACATTATACTTTATAGGACGCAATTACATTTTCTAAGCTTCTTCTAAACATTTGATTATTTTTTCATAATTACAACCCGACCTAGCTAGATAGTTATTTAGCCTAATAGGCTTAACTCAACTATAATAAACTTAATACTAGTTTAAATAATACTTTTCATAGTAGATACTAGGTCTAAAGATGCGTTGATACTTTATAGTATAAGCTGCTCTAAAAAGAGCAAAATATTATTTAAAAAGTCTTACTTTCTTAAGCTTCTATTAGGTAACCTAAACTCTTTTTATTGCAAGAAACCTAAAAATATTGCTTTAAATTACTTTAAGAAGCTAGATTTTCTTAAGGTAGAAACTATTTATTAATGCTACGTCTATGTATACGTTAAAAACAAATTCTGCTTAGAACTTAAGCAAGAATACATAGATAAAGAGTTTGCTATCTTTAATAAATACAAAAACTAAGGACTCTAAAGAATAGGCCACCGTCTAGATAATTTCAGTAGCTATAGTAAGAATACTTAGCTTATTTCTTTATAAGTATAATAATTTCTATGTCTAATACATTGCTCTAAAGAGTTCAAAATTAACAGAAAAAAACTATTTTCAAAGAAAAAGTCTTTATGCAATTTCTTTTCCACATATATGTTAGCTATAACTACGTAGCCTTTTATAGCTATTTAGTATAAGACAATAATAAATATATAGCAACTTTATATTTCAACAGTTCTTAAATTAGACTTACGCTTTTGAACTAATTTTATGAATTTAACTATTTCTTTATAAAAGCTATAATAGAGATACTACAGAACTAATAAACTACTGTTTTAAGTTTTTCCTTAAAATAGATACTAATATTGAATAAATAATGGTCTACGTAGCAAAGACATACGTATATTTTAATTTTAAACTAAAATTTTAGTAGCGCAAACTCTACTAGCCTAAGCTTAATTAGTATAATAGTACAATTAAGTTCTTTAATTAGTACTATGAACTAAATTACTAGCCCAAAGATAGTATGCTAAAGGTTATCTTCAGCTAGCGTTAATATATAGAGAATAAATTTTTTAAATATAACTACACTGATAACGAAAGTTGAAGAGCATAAACTCCTACTATCTCCTACTTAAGTTGTTCTGCAAGACAGAAATTCTAAACCTAAGCCTGTAGAAATAAGCATTTAGAGTAAGAAATATATACTGTTTTGCAATAATTCTTAAACTAGACATGTTCCTCCTACTCATGTTAACAGAAAAGTACTTACTTCTCCGCCTAAACCTACAAAAAAAATACTTTTTAAAATTTTAAAAATTTTCTTTACGTAATTTAAATATATGCAGAAGAGTAGAAATTTTACTTTTACTTTATTACTATAATTAGCAAATAGCCGGCCTAACTTTAGTAAGTAGTTATAAATAAACGTTTTGCAAGGTTTATAAATAAATGTGATAAATTTACTTTTAGAAACAAATTTATACTATAGTTGGATAAAGAGCGCGCTTAATATAATCTTATATTTTATAAAGAAGCATTATTTGAATTGCTAAACTATTTAAAATATAACTATAAGATTAAACTAACTTTAAGCGCGCAAATTCTAAATTGTTGTCTTTAACTGTTCCTAGGCTAATAAGAAAAGGCTATTACTACCTATATTAACAAAATTAAAAGATGCAAATTAATTAAAAAGTGTAATTTACTACCATAAAACTTACTTCTAATTATAGCTAAGCTGGATAAAGATGTTTATGTCTGCGTATACTTCTATAACCTTAATGAGTCTATAAGTAAAAATTACTATCTTATTCTCTTCTTTTATAAAACGCTAGCTAAGCTTCATAAAGCTACTTTTTTCTTGAAGTTTCATATTATTTACGCGTTTAATAAGATTTGTATAAAGCTAAGTTTTAAATAGCTGCCTGCTTTTACTACTTAGTAAAGTATATGCAATTATAGAGTTATACTATTTAAATTACATAATGCTATAGCTTCCTGCTAGCGCGCTATTATGTAAGGGGTGGCTTTAGGCAATAGTACTTGCTTCACACTACAGAAGATAGTGAGAGATAGCTCTAGAATAATAACGTATGTATATTTTAAGCAATAATACCTATAGGTATCCGCGCAGGTAAGGAGCTCTTTATAAGCATAATTATTGGCTTCGGCCTTTTGAGACAACCTTTTGATGTGACTACACATTGGATGACCATTTACCGCTGACCATTTACCGCTGACCGCAACTTCTGTCGTCCTGTCGCCATCCCGGCGGTGTTGCGGTCGCGGCGTTTAGTATGTGCCTATTCTCAGATGTGAATAAACAACAACAGCATCACTATCCATACACAGCTCTCCTATCCCTAGAGGCAACTTACAAAATCCTCCTGCTCGTCAGTTTGTCCTAGCTACTTAATAGCTGTTTTAACACGCCTTTGCTCCTTGCAAAGCTACTCCTAAGTCTCTTTACTAAGGTTGCATTTGCGCAGAAGACTAAAGTAATATACTTTTACTACACCTAGACTATTAACATGCGCAGTGTATATAGTGTACTAGCTAAACTAGCCTTTTACAGTCCTTATTGTAACCTTAACATTTATAACACTAGACGCATTAAAGATGTCTTAACTACAGTTACATTCTAACTTCTGCACTAACTTAACTACTACAGGGACTATCGCCACTAGCTCCTTTTTAACTAACGGAGGTGGCCGCTTAACGACAGTAAACGCTAGCTTCGTGATCTACTACTATAGCTTCTAGTATAGTAACTTAGTAAGGTCTAACTTTACTTAATGTAAGCTATTAGTCTTTATATTAAAGGGGGAGAAGAACAGTCTAAGCATTGTATTATTTGTATACAAGTCGTTTGTATGTAGTACTGTGTGGTGTAGGAAACCTTAAAGGTAAGAAGTAGCAGGCAGAAAGCTTTTATAAAATCCTGCTGCGGTAACGTATGTGTCCTTACCCTCCTCCTCTATCTCTATCGCAATCTTGTTGCCAGCTATAGGCTAGTAATCGCCGTTAAACACGTTTTAATTAGTGTCGTTTTTTAGTACCTTCAGCAAATTTTTTTAACCCTAATTTTTGCTTAGTAGTCTAAGCTTTTCTGCTCCGAGCGCTTAGCGCGTGGACCTCATCTACCTAAATCTTGTTAACTACACACAATCTTTTTTTTGACTTTTGCGACTGATTAGTAGAGGGTAGCTGCTTTTTACTTTTTTTAGAAACCCTATTTTGACTACAACAACAACCACCGCCTTTGACACCTTAAAAAATAAATAAGCATAATTATAGGTAGGCAAGCTAACAATAAGCAAGCTTAGTAGATCTAGCCAGCACGCAACTATTTGTAACAGAGCCTCCCTCTCTAGTCTAGCGTCCTAATAGCCTTAACTTAAAACTTCCAAAATTATGTATAAAGCTAGCTTAGCAAAGAGCGTGTTCTATACACAAGTTATATACACTCAAAACACGTGTTACCTATAAGTTAGATGTATAGCAAGCTCTATAGTTTAAGTTTTATAGCATTGTTGTACTAACATCTAGATTCTATTATTTATTTTTTACACTTTTTTTAAAAGTAAAAGTAAAAGTGTATAATTATTATAAGTAGTTTATACAAAGTAATATTTGCTGTAGTAATAAAGAAGTTTTTTAGTATATTTTTTATAGTTCTTGTCTTACTTAACACACCTAACACGCAACTTTAGCGCACTTATTATACACCTTAATACTAAGCTCTAATCTTTATTATAGTCTACTATTTAAATTCTAAGTATATTAAAAAGTTTTACTTATAAGATACTTAACTATATAAGTTTAGTATACTTAAAAAAGCTATTAATCTTATTACTTTACATATAACCTGCCTGCGCTGTGTATAAAATATTTCTAAGCAAAAAAAGATTTATAGAAAAACTAAACATTATTATTATAACTATTATACTAAGGGCAACTATAGTAGTTGTACTAAAGTAAGTTTTTTATTTTATTAACTGCGCTTTAGCTAATTTAAACAAGTTCTTAAGGCGCTTAATAAGTGTTTAAATTGTTTATATTAACTTTACTTTTATTTTAATACTATAGTTACTAATACTAACACTTTAAGAACTGACTTTACTATTATTGCTGCTAGCGTTAAGCTTGCGTGCTACTAGCGCTAATTTAACTTTAAGCAATCTAACTGCTACTGTATTACTGTGTACACTAGTACTTCTTTAAGGGTGCCTACTTAGGTGCTAACATTTTTGCCTTATTCTCTAAGCTTAATCTTAGTAGAGCAGCGCCGCATAGCAGCTACTCTTAAGTTAATTACTAGTTATGTAGCTAGGATTGCTAGTCCCGCTAGTAATAATAATAATAATCATAATAACAATAAAAATAATAATAATAATAATAATAATAATAATAATAATAATAATAATAATAATAATAATAAGAGCTTAGGTGACAATAATGTGCCGCTGCTTAGGCGCGGTCTAGGCGTAGGTGGCGCTTATAATAGTAGTGTTAGAAGTAGTCGTAATAATAAGATAAGTAGTAGTGGTAAGGAAATTTGTAATAAAAAGTAAAAGTAGATAACTTTTATACTTATAGTTTTGTTCTTTTTTAAATACCTAATTTTGCGCCTTAGGTGCGCGGCAACAATATTCAGTATACTATTTTAGCGCGCTTAAGACGTAATAATCTTTTTTTATGCTTATATTTCTTAATTAGTTCTTTTATATTCTTAACTGCAATACTAGAGTCTAAGTATTTTATAATATATTATAACTTTTCTATCGCAACTTTTACTCTAGCTAGCTATTCTTAATTTATTTTCTTAATATTTTTTTAACTTCTTAGATCTCATTATCCTTAAAGCTTATTTTTAGTATTTAAGTTTATCTTCTTAACTACTACGTAATTCCTATTGCTTTAGTAGAAAAACGTAGAAAACATTATAAATATAATAGTAAAGTAGTAGTTGTATTTAGTAAGCCTGTGTTCTAACTACTTCTTGCACTTAAAATAGTCTTATAAACTTACTAGAAAGCTTTTTACTAAGTTAGTAGGCTAAGCTAACTTTCTTTGTGCTAAGGCTAACTAAGTCTTCTTAGCAGAAGATCTTTAGTTTATGTTTTTTATTATATTATTAGCGTTAGTATTCTTATACTGCTAAAAAGTATTCTCTTGCTATTACACATGCGCTGTGCATAATCTATACTCTATTTACAGTATCTAGTACCTCCCTTTCTAGCCTACTATCTTTAAAAAGCAACATAAGCAATAAATACTTGCTGTATACTACGTAAAAAGGTGTTGTCTTTATTTATTTATAAATAGAGTTGTTGTATACAAATTATATAGTTAGTAGAAGTAACACCTAATTATTCTGTTTCTCTAAAGCAAACGTCCTTAAGTATTACTTTATTATTTAGTTTTAGCGTTTAGTTTGCCTATTTATATACAAGTAGAAGGCTATACTTTGCCTATGCTTTACTTATAATTAGTAGCATATTTCTATCTAAAATATAAATATAAAAATTAAACTATAATAAAATACAATGCCTTTCTAAATTTTATATTTTAGAATAATATACTTAAAGTAAGATTTTGCACACTGTTTTGCATTTCATATTTTTAATATAAGTATATAAATTACTATCTTTAAAAAGCAATTAATAATTACAAAAATTGTATTAAATACGTAACCTAAACTATTATTCTTTACTAGTAGCAGCTTTACAACAAAATTAAAGCTTACTTCTTTAAATATCTTATTAAAAACTAGTAGTAGTAATAACTAACTGTATTTACTATATCTTAAAGTCTTACTTCTTTAGTATACTACATAGGTCTTTACGTAATTCTAAATATTATAGCTTAGCTCTAGCTAGTAATATAGCCTGCTAATAAGCTTATAAGTTCTATGTACGCTAAAATAACCAGCTATACGCGTATTATAATTCTGTAATAAAATCTTCTACCTAATAGCTTATTTTAGTAAAACATAAATTCTACCTTTATATTTTAAGACTTCTTTATTCTTAACGCGCTACACTTACGCGCTACTACTATTTTAAGTGCGTACTACTTGCCTAAAGTCTACAACCTGCTGCAAGGCAAAGGCATCCCTTTATTATAACTAGCACAGTTTATTTATTAGAGCTTCTAACTCTACTATTATAGGTTTGCTACTAACTAATACTCTAGCTAGAGAGCATAGTATATATAGTGTACACCTTATAGCAATAGCAGTTTAGATACTCTTTGTTTTGCAAATACTAGCTACATGCGTTTTATATGCGCTTTCTTAGCTATACTAAGTTATAAAATCTTCTATTTTACTATACTCTACCCTTGCTAGAAGTTTGTTCTACAGTGTAGGCAATAGTTAAGTTAATAATAAGTTCTTCTATTTATAATCTACTCTTCTTAATAGTCTATTTGCAAGGTTTATACGCCTTAAGTAGTATTTAACTTTAAAATTAAAAGCCTCTAAATATAGAGCCTAGCGTGCTTAACGCTAGTTTAGCTTCTGTACAGCGTGTAAGAAATGCAGGTTATTATAATTCATTAACACCTAAATAGTGTGTTATGCATTTCTTAAAACTTTATATAATAGCTAAAAGTTTAAAGTTATATACTTTATAGTTTAGCTTAGCGTTTTATAGTTTTTATAAGTAAATTATAATAGAATGCTACTTTTTATTCTTAAAAAGTTAGAATAATATACCTAAGATAGCAAAAGTTAAAAGATTTATTTTAATACAAATTATACATGTATTTTTAAAGTAGCGTAAAAAAGGCGTATATATAAAGCGTTGCTTTAGCCTTATAAAAACAGCATATATATTCTTGTTCTAGTAGAACGCCTATTTCTTTTTTAAAATATCTATAAGAGGTGCTATTTTTATAGCGTAGTTCTTAATAAAAAGCTAATAAAAGTTTATAAATTCTAGAAAAGACTACAGCTTGCTAATACTAGTAAGTGTAGTTTATTACTTAATAGTAGTAACACGCGCTAAATCGACGCAAATGCTGCTTTTTATAATAATAAATTTTAAGAAATAAACTTTATTTAAAGTAAATATACACTTTTTAAAATTTATATATAACTTTGCTTTTTGTAAAAAGTTAAGTATACGCGTACAGCACGCTAGTGTAGCGCAATATTATAATTATAGGTGTAGATAAGGATATTATCCAAATAAGCTATACAATTGTAATCTAAGTACTTTTTAAAAGCTTTATTAATATAAGCTTAAAAACTTACTAAGGCGTTTATAAGCCTAAAAAGTATAACAAGATATTTAAAATATCTATATTATATTTTAAAAGTAGTCTTCTACTTATCTCCTGCCTTAATTCTTAGATTATAGTAAGCGTTTTTACAATCTAGTATTATGTAGTAGCGTATGCCTAACAGGCAGTCTAGTATCTCTCTAATTAAAAAAAGCAGGCAACAATCTTTTATTATAATAGTATTAAGACTCTAATAATTTATGCAAAGGCGAAGAGTCCTGTCTTTCTTAAATATAAATAATATTAAAGCGCCTACAAGGCTAGTGCTATAGCAAATCTATCTCTTCTTTAGTACTTTCTTAATATATTTATAAAGCACTTAAAGCTTACAAGAAGAGAGAGTATAAAAAAGCCTATAAAGGGGTTCTTTTTCTTATTAAATAAAGATTACGTATTCTAAGCTTTTTAGTTATAAAAAAGTTTTAGTAGCTTTGTTATTAAAGATATTTAGATAATTGTATAATATATTAAGTATATGCTGTACTTACGCTATAGATACGTTTAGTATATACACTTTAAGCTTAATACACGCACTATTACTTTAAAGTACTTTTAAAAAGTAAGTTTTTAAATTTATAAGTCTTGCGTCTTTTAAAAATATATTAGTAGCTACTAAGTAAATAGTTACTTTTATATATTTTTAACACTATATCTACTTTCTATAGTTAATACAGATACTTTCCTAGCTTAAGAAAAGGTTGCTAAGTAGTAGTAGTGCGCTCTCTTTATCTACTCTATACACAGTAACCTTTATAATGCGCTTTACGCTATTATTATTTATTAAGCGTAGCTAGAGCTTATAAGCTATATATATGTTTTGCCTTTAAAGTCTAATTTAACTTAGGTAAAGAAGTTCTGTATCCTAGATAGGTTTTAGATCTATTTCTATAGCTATTTTCTAACTAATAAGGCTAATATTTACTTATAAGTCTAAAATAACTTAAAGTTCTTTCTTTACTTTAGTTACTAAACGTGCGTAACACATATGCTACATTTCTAGTAAAATATCTATTAGCACGCGCCTTCCTAACCTTAAGTTTATAACAAGGCTTAACTTTTTTCTATCTAGTTTATATTAACTAAGACATTGTTAGAGTTGCTACTTTAGCACTTATTAGCGTAGTGTCCTTTTTTTAGCACTTAAAGTATATAATATTATTGCTATTCTTACGCTTTTTTAGTGCGTTTAGTATAGTAGCTATAAAAAAGTATTCTTTTCTTTTCTTTGTAAAAATGCTATAGTAATACTAATTATATATAATAGGTGCTCTACGCAAATTTTGTTTCAGTATAGATCTAAGCGTAATAAAGTTATTTTAAATTATAAAAATTTAATAGTATTTAGTAATAGCGCGCTATAGTTTAGGCTTTAGTTTTATAAATAAGTGCTAGACTTTTTATGCCTTATTATATGTTTAAAGTTAATCTTTAAAGATATTAAAATAATTATTAAATAATAAAATAGTTTAATTCTTTAACTGTATAGCATGCGCATGCGCAGTTGCTACTTTAAAGCTATAGTTAATATAGTTTAAAAGCAAGTTAAGTATATATTTCTTAAAGTAATTCTAAGTTAGCATTTCTCTCTTTCCTTTAAAAAAATGCTTATAGTAAGCATACTAGAGCTCTTAAGTGTCTACCCTAAAATACTACATTACTTAATTACATTATTATTATCTCTTTTAAATTTTTATAGTAGTAGCTAAAATGCTACTTTATAAGAATAGGTAAACTTATAATATTCTTTAAAGGTTTTACTTTAGTATTTAGCTAGGTCTTTAAGTTTTAACGCACGTTGTATATATATAGTAAGTATTGCTTTAAGTATATTTTGCGCGCAGAATAATATAGTTAGTAGTATTAGTATATTTAGGATCCCTCCCTGTTTAACCCCTTTTAGTTATACTACTTTTTCTTCTAACTCCTTTAATTATTATAAGAATTAAAGTTTATTGCGTTACTTTTTTATAGCGTTAATGCGCTCCTTAAGCATTGCAGGTGCGCCTTAAGTGCGCTCTCTAGGCTTCTTAAGTGTAGCGGGCCTTAATAAGGTTTAAAGAGGATTAGAGAGTTTAGATGTAGTAGAGCTCTAGCTTCCCTAATTACTTTAAGTATTAGATTGCGTTAAGAGGGCTATCTCTAGACTATTGGCCTGTAGGAGGAAGTATTATTCTGTAAGAGGTAGCTTTAGGCAATAGTACTTGCTTTACACTACAGAAAATAGTAAGAGATAGCTCTAGAATAATAACGTGTATATATTTTAAGTAATAATACCTGCAGGTATCCTTGCACGTGAGGAGCCCCTTAAAAGCACAATTGCATGTGGGCAAGCTAACAATAAGCAAGCTTGGCGGATCTAGCTAGCACGCAACCATCCGTGACATATTAATAGCATACTTTATAAATCTTACCATCAGTTTTATACTGCATATTTAGATATAATTACAGTTTTTTTATAATAAGAAAAAGAATAAATTAAGCAAGTTAAACTAGTTCTAGCCTAGCTAAAGGCAAAAGGATTCTTTATAAACTCTAAAAAGTGTAAATTTTATAAAACCAGTGTTGAATTGTTAAGTATAATGATTACTAATAAAGGCATTAAAATAGACTTAGCTGAATTTTCTGTAATTTATAAATAGGAGATACCTTAATACGTAAAAAAACTACTTGCTTTTTTAAGCTATATAAAGATTCTATTAATAAACTATTAAAGGCTACTTGTTTTTTGCCCCACTTCTTACAATATGCATTAAGGCTAAATTTCTTTCTAATAAGAAGTTTAGTTAGAAATAACCTACTATTTACAAGAATTTATAGTAAAATATTAAATGCTAAAAAGCTTTTACTATCTTTTAAGCTACTTTTAATAAAGGCTTTGTACAAATATACCTTGACTTTACTTAATTAATATTATTTTTATAAACGCCTTAGCTTCAGCTACTAGTAGTACTATAAAATAATCTAATGCGTATGATATTTTCTAGCTAATTAAATTGCTCTTGAAAAAGCACCTTACTTTAAAATATAATTACAATATCTTCAATCTAATAGGCATAAGATTTATTTAAGTATTTAAAAAATAATAACTTAAACTTATAAACAGAATGGAGCTATTACTTTGTTATTAATAAGACTAAACTTTGTATTTGTATGAGTGCATAGCCCTAAGGCTAGATTTCAGATCTCTACTATAACTACAAAATTATAGGCTATGAAAAACTTAAATTTACTTCTTATTTAATATATAGTTATTACTACTAGTGCATAAGTATTAGAGTATATAAGAACATGCTACTATAAAGTCTAAAAGCTACTGGTAGTTATATTATATAAAAATCGAGTTAGGAAAATAAGGATTTTAATATAAGTTAAGTACAAAAGTCTAGTAGTAAAAGAAGAGGCCTAGTATTAATAAGATATATTTTGATGTAGCAGCTATAGAATCTGAGTATCTAAAGAGCACCTAAGTGCTATATGTATAGCAATTCTTTTATTATGTATTTTTTTTTAGGATCATTTTTATTATAAGCTTATTCTATTTACTTTCTTTAATGCTTACTTTAATAAAATTCTAAAGTACTAGTACTAATTATACTTAATTTATACGCAGGTACTAAATGAGTAAAAGTAGTAGAAGCATAAGCTTCTAAGATTCATTAAAAGTAACTATAAGATAGTTACTTAGTTAGAGTTGTAAGTACAAAAATGTTTTTTAAACAACTATACTAGAGCCAGAATGTATATAAAGAAAGCGCTACATAAAAATAATACAATAGAGTTTTTGCTCTTTTAAATGACTTAGCGCTGATTTACTTTGAGGCTAAGCTCTTTTACAAGACGCTTAAGTAAATTAGCTTAAAAAAATTGCTTTTTACTTAACTTAGTCTTTAATTCTATATAAAGAGTTCTTTTAGCTTTGTTTTTTAAAAACAACTTTTTAATATAACTACATATTTTCTAGACACCTTTTTAGTGTAAAAAGATCTATTGCTTATAATAGGGATTGAGGCTTCTGCCTTTTTGTTTAGCTAGTATATTATTAGTTTATAATATATTAAAATAGAAATAAAGATGCGTAAGATTTTCTTACTTAACTTTTTTAACTATTAACTATTTACTGCTAACTATTTACTATTAACTGCAACTTCGATTATTCTATTGATATTTTAGTAGTGTTATAGTTACAGCGTTTAGTGCCTATTCTTCATTAAAATTAATAATAGCAGTATTATTATTTATGTATAGCTTCTTTATCATTGAAAGTGTTTAAGAACTTCTTTTTACTTATTAGTTTATTCTAGCTACCTAATAGCTATCTTAATACGCTTTTACTTTTTATAAAGCTACTTTTAAGTCTTTTTAGTAAAGTTATAGTTGCGTAGAAAGAGATTGTAAAGTGATATACTTTTACTATACTTAGACTATTCATGTTTGCATTATCCATAGTGTACTAGGTATACTAACCTTTAATAGTCCTTATTATAAATTTTAATATTTATAATACTGAACGTAAAAATATCTCAACTATAGTAGTATATTAACCTCTATACTAACGTATTTACTATAAAATCTGTTGCTACTAGCTTTTTTTTAACTAATAAAGCAGGCTGCCTAACGATAGTAAACGCTAGCTTTATAATTTATCACTATAGCTTCTAGTATAATAACTTATTAAGTTCAACTATACTTAATATAAGCTATTAGGTTTTTTATTAGCTAAGTAAATAAAAATAGCTTAAGTATTATGTTATTTCTATGCAAGTCGTGGATAAAAAGTACGATATAGTTTAAGGAATTCTAAAATTAAGAAGTAGTAAGTAAGGAGCTTTAATAAAAAAGTTTTATTAGCTTCTGCTACAGTAACATTCATATCTTTACCCTTTTTTATTATCTTTATTATAATCTTGTTGCTAGCTATAAGCTGGTAATTGCTATGAAACACTTTTTACTTAGTATTGTTTTTTACTACCTTAAGCAAACCTTTTTAACCCTAGTTTTTACTTAGTAGTTTAAGCTTTTCTACTCTTAGCGCTTAGCATATAGACTCTATTTACTTACTATTTAAATCTTATGAACTATATACAATTTTTTTAAACTTCTACGTCTGATTAGTAGAGAGTAGCTGCTTTTTACTTTTTTAAAAACTTTATTATTACTATAATAATAATAACTACTATCTTTAACACTTTAAAAAAGAAATAATGTGTTTTTTTTATTAATAAGAAAACTCTTAGTTAAAGATACGATGAATAGAATTAGTATAAACAGCGTTTTTCTCTTCTAAACTATTAGCTATATATTTCTAATTTGTGATAAAATATAATTCTAACATCTTTTCATATATTTATGAATGTATTCTTTGTAAGTATTCTTTAGTATATCATATAGTTCTTCGTAGACAAGAAAATTGTCTTATTTAGCCTATTTAATAGACGCTTTCTAGATCTAAGACTTATACTTAATACAAATACTATTAGAGAATAGCTAGTGAATCCCTTTAAGCTTATTAAAATAACTAAAAAAAGTATATGAAAAAGTAGAAAGATTACACTACGCAATGTAAATATTCTTATTAGTTCTTATAGTAAGCATCTCTATTATACTTTTTTAAACTATAACATACTAAGAAAGAATAGTATAATGTTTAAAAGTTGTTAGGTTAGAAATTTATAAAGTAGAAAAAAAGTAACAAATTTCAGCCTTGTCTTTTTATACAAACTTACTTTATTTATTAAAACTAAAAAAATACTGAATTGAAATTTTCTATGTAGTAAGTTTTATCTTTTTATTATATTAAAACTATTTGATGATTTAATATTTACGTCTTTCTACTAGCACAGGTAATCCAGTATATACTTCTAAGATTTTAAGGGTATTTTTATATAGTTGGTTTTATCATTAATATTAAAAAACACACTGCTTTGAATTTTTTTAGCAATCAAGCCTTTCTTTATTATAAACTTAAAATTAACGTTAATATGCTTAAAGTAGGTATAGTTACTTTTTTTAGTATACTTCTTATAAGGCATTATGAATTGTAACTATTATTTTGAGTTAGTAAGTATAACCTATAAATTAATCAGGTAGTATATATTACATAACTACCTGAAGTTTAGCTTTTTATTTATACATTATAAGTAGAAGTAATACATCTTAAAAATATCTATAATGATATCTTCTCTTAATCTCTCATTAAACAGCTATTTACAGGTATTGGTAATAATACTTCATATATATTAGAATTCTTCTACTTAGAATTCACATTCTATAGTGTTCATGACCTTCTTTTAAGTAAAAATAGAGTAAAAATTAAGTTTAAAAAATCAATATCAGTAGCTAAGCAAATTTTCATTCTGCTTTATTAAGTAGAATTTGCTAGTAAGAAGCTAAAAAACAACAAAATCTAATTAAAATATATGCTAGCAGCTTAATTTTATATATAGTAAAAGTAAGTATTTAGAAAGAATATTAAGAAAATAGTTTTTTTGAACAGACTTATAACACTAAGAGCGGTATATTTATGAATAAAATATACTTACTTACATAACAAGTTATTAGAACTAAGGGGTTTTGTAATATTCACTTTATCATACCACTGTTTAATAACTTTAATGCAATTAAAGCTTATAATCAGCTTCTTTACATAGGCTTACTTAAGTAGCTTAAGAAACATAAAAGTTAAATTGATATAATAATACTTTACTTGGAGAATTTTCTATTCTAAATTATAAGTTTCTAGCTTTTTATTAATATAAAAAGTATGATTAAGCTTGGTATCTAGTTGTGCAGCTGCTTACTAGTAGGCTAGTATTGCCTTTAGAGCACAAGAGCTTAGTAAAAGTAGTAAAGTAGAGACTTATTTGTTATTAGCCTTAGCTTTAACTCTTTCCACCTAGACGTTAGTAGTATTTCGCCTTTATTACATAATAGTTATTTCATTTATAAGCTTATATTTCTTAACTATTACGTATTTATCTAGTTTCTAGCTAGTAGACATTCCTGTTAATTGCCTTAAGTTCTTAGTTATAATTAATAAGCTGTAACTCTTTAGAGCATAAGTCCCAAATGCTATAAAGATACTATAGTAATAAATAAAGTAACCTTTATAAAAAGTTCTTCTTAGTGTAGTAGTAATTAGAATAAGTATACTATATTTTAAATGCATCTTTACGCTAAGAGGCTTAAACTTATTACTTAAAGTAATTTGTATAAAAAAGTGCTAACTAGTTTTAAAGTTGTTAAATTTAGCTATTAACTTCAAATTCTTTTGCTAAAAAGCTTAAATTGAGTTAAATCTTTTTCTTAACTCTAGCGTTAGAGCGTAGCTTCTATACGCTATATCTTATATTATCTTTTTAAACTTTCGCTTTATTAGCAATTTAAAGTGGTTTCTTTACTTTTTATATATTAATATTCAAAAGTAGTTCTTTGTTGTAAAAGCTATTTTGTGCTATTAACTTATAAATACTCTTACATAGCAGCTTTACTATTATTTAGTTAGCTAGCAATATACATTATTCTTTAATTAAGTTCTATTAGTTAATTAAATTCACCACAACATTGTTAAAGAAGTAAGCAGTATCTTTAAGATTTATATACTCTAGTATAAAAGCTATATTAAATAATCTTTAGCGGTTAAGTAGTATATAAGGTGTATAAATACTAACACATTTTTCAAATAATTTTTAAAGCTAGCTTCTTTACTACTAAAATAGCACTGCTTAGTTCTTTAGCCTTCTTATCTCGCAACAAGAATACTACACTAATGATAAAATAGTATTTCTAGAAACTTTTAACACTACTACATTTATCTATAAATCTTAAGAGCTGAGCATAAAAATAACTTGATCTAAAATATTTTTCAGAATTAAGTTAAGTAGTAAAAAGCACTATTAAACTAATAGTTTATAATCAAACGCTAACAGCACCACTTTGGACACCTTAATAAATAAAAGTAAGTAGATAAATTCCACGAGCTAAGCGCTTAGAGCAGAAAAGCTTAAACTACTAAGCGAAATTAGGGTTAAAAAATTTGCTGAAGGTACTCAAAAACGACACTAATTGAAACCTGTTCAACGGAGATTGCTAGCCTATAGCTAGCAACATAAGTTTCTTATATATAAGTTGTTTATATGAAAGTTATTCATATGTAGTACTATATAGTATAAGAAATTCAAAAAGTAAAAAGTAGTAGGTAGAGAGCTTTTATAAAGAAGCATTGCAAGCTTTTGCTGCAGTAATATACATTTCCTTACTTTTCTCTTTCATTTCTATTATAATCTTATTGCTAGCTCTAGGCTATTAATTGCTGTTAAACACGTTTTAATTAGTGTTGTTTTAGTACCTTTAGTAAATTTTTTAAACTAAATTTTGGCTGAGTAGTTTAAGCTTTTCTGCTGTAAACGATTAGCACTTAGACTTTATCTACCTACTATTTATTTCTTATTAAGTATACAAATTTTCCTTTTTCACTTTTGCTCGTAATTCGTTAAGGGTAGCTACTTTTTACTTTTTTATAAAACCTATTTTAACTACAACAACAACCACTACCTTTAAAACTTCAACAATTGATAAAATAAATTAGAACATATAAGTAAATATCTATTTTTAGACTTTAATAAAAGAAACTTGTAATAATATTATAGAAAAATCAAATATGAAAAGACTTTCCAGAGCTTATTATTCTAAGTAACTTGAATATTACATATTTTTAAAAATCTTTATTAGTTCAAAACTTAATACCCTTGATATACTTAAATTTTAAAGTAGTTTTGGTGTTCAAAAGCGATCGTACCACCGTCCTAACCGTACCACTGTCATCCTCAGTACTAAGATTACCTAACGGCGTAACGCGCACAACGGTGTAACGCGCATAACGGCGTGACGCGCGGTTTAAATGCTAAAAACACTACTAAAATTAAGGCTGTAAAGCCTCATACAATAGCTACTATCACAAGATCTTTTAGTAGTAAGATCTATAAAGCTTAAACAATATATATAGCTGTAAGAATTGGGTTAAAGTTTTCATCGCGCGCACTATGCGCGAGGTAGACGCTTTTTAAGCCGTAACACTACTCTACGGCTATTTATTACTTATAGGGTTTGCAATAAGCCTCTTTTTTAAAATAATTTTCTTTATAGCTTGAAGGCTATTACTTTTACTTTTTTAAGAAGTTTTTATAGATTATTAAAATTGTTTTGTAGTTCTGCAAACAGCTGCTCTAGAGACCTCTTTAGTAGCTTTCATAGCTTCTTTTTCTTTTTTGCTTATTAAGCTGCCGCCTTTGCTTTTTACTTTATTTATTTTCTCGCTCTTGCTTGCCTTGTCTCTTTACAATGCCTACCTATTTTAATCTTTTAGTCTTATACCTGCTCCTCTTTACGCTTTTTAAGTTATAAGAAGTAATATACCTTTTTTACTTTTTTCAAAGACTAGAATATAGCTCTACTTTAGTACTGTTAAAACTCTTAAAGTAAATGCGGCTTATTTTATTTCTTGCGCCTTTTTTTATAACTTAGAGCCGTACGTAGGCCCTTCACATTGTGCTTAAAAAAAACTCAAGTTAAGATTTAGTAATAAACTTTGCTTAGTATTTAAGCATATTTATTTTTAATGAATTAAAGATGGCGGTTGTTGTTGTAGACAATATGATTTTCTAAAAAAGTGAAAAGCAGCTGCCCTCTACTAATCAGTCGCAAAAGTCAAAAAAAGATTGTGTGTAGTCAACGAAATTCAAATAGTAAGTAGATGAGATCCACGCGCTAAGCGCTCAGAGTAGAAAAGCTTTAACCACTAAGCGAAATTAGGGTCCAAAAATTCGCTGAAGGTACTAAAAAACAACACCAATTAAAACGTGTTCAACGGCGATTGCTAGCCTATGGCTAGCAACAAGATTGCATAGCTGTTTAAAATATGTAATTAATAAAAAGATTAAGCTTTTGCTTTGATCTTATAATCAAATACCTATTGAAGCTCTATAAATCTAATGTTGTCATTTAACTAGCCTTAAAGCAATAAAGTAATTTGACCTTAATATGTTTAAATTTAAGGCTTATAACGAGATGTTCTAAAATGATCCTAAGGTTAAATAATCTACAAGGTTAGACGCTAGGTAAGGTTTATTAGCGTAGATAGAGACTAGAAGTATTATTCACTCTTGTAAGCTATCCTAAATAGTACTACTTTCTTTCCCTACTAATATAAAGGCTTACTAAAGATATCTTGTATTACTCTCAACATACTAAAAGAAAGCCTTTCTTATCTATACTATATTTATAACGCGCCTTAATATAGTACTACTTAATTTACTTGCGTCAAGGATTAGAGTCTAAGCTGTACTTTATTCTAGCATCAGCATTATAGAAATTGTTATTTATGCCTATTATTTCTTGAAATAAGCTCATTAAGGTACTAGTAAACAGAACTATCAACTTATAATACTAACCTCTCTCTTTAAGAGCTATAAGGCAAAATTGTGTATTACAACTTATGTAGATATAAGGCCTTGCCTGGTAAGCTATTTTGTATACTATAGAAGCTCTAGCTCCTATAATAAATAAAGAGCCTATTAGTTTTAAGCTTTAAGGTTGTGTAATGTTAAAACACCTTAGTGTTTTTAAATGAGCGTAAATTGTACTACGCTATACTTTTCTACAGACTTTGAATACAATAAAGATGCGCCTAATGCGCGCACGTTTATTTTCTTAATTGCTTCCTAGTTTAGATCTATATTAGTAGAGTTATTAGGTGTTGAAAGGTAGTGTTATTTTGGTGGAGGTGCGCGTTACGCCGTTATGCGCGTTACGCCGTCAACCTCGGTACCGAGGTAGACGGGCCAACAAGCTAGCACTACCCAATAAGCCACTTTTACGTAGTAATTTAAGGAAACTTCTTATACTAAAATTACTATAACTCTCTTAAATACTAGCTTTTTTTGAAAGTTCCTAAAGATTTACAGTCTAGAAGCATAGATCTACAGATCTAGAATTTTACCTTAGCTTAATAAGCCTTAGTTTTAGAGATATCTACTTTGTATATTAATATAAGCTTTTAAACTATAAAGATTTCGAGAAATCTAAATACACTTAAGATAATACTTTTAACTAATAATAGAAAAATCGTATTCCTTTTTTTTGACTTTTGCAACTAATTAATAGAGGGTAGCTACTTTTCACTTTTTAGAAAACCTATTTTGACTAGAACAACAACCACCAACTTTCATACCTTAATAGACATAAGTAATATTACTTAAAAGCATGATATTTAAAATGATATAATAGAAATTATAATCTTATACTATCAAAGAATCTTATTGTCTATATAACTTCTTTAAAACTTGTCCTTTTTTTTAGTGTTCTTAAAGACTTAGAATCTAAAAGCTTAGGTCGATAAATATAGAATCTTAATCTAGTATTATATAGCTTAATTACAAACTTCTATATTTGTATACAAAGTAGAAATTTCTATAACTAAAGCTTACTAAGCAAAAGTAAAATTCTATATCTGTAGATCTAAATTTCTAGACTGTTAGTCTGTTGGAACTTCTGAAAAAAGCTAGTAATTAAAAAAGTTATAGTAATTTTAGTATTAGAAATTTCCTGAAATTACTATGTAGAAGTGGCTCTTTGGGTGGTGCTGGCTCGTTGGCCCGTCCACCTCGGTATATAAGCTCAGCTAGGAGGCTACAAACAATACAACACATACACTCTCTCCTAATATACTATCTACAATACCCGCACCCAATCGTGCGAAATATATACATTTCTGTACCATGTTTAGTAGTCTGAGCATGACTGGAGGCGGGCGATCTAGTCAACACATTCCACACGGAATAACTAGTTTCACCCTGACTGGCTACCCTACGTGCCGGGGAGGCCACATAATCAATTCAACACATGCTCCACTGACCTCGAGATGCTTCCTAGGGTAGAAAATATCTTTCAATCAAATTCAAACAATCGTGACCAGTCCTTCAAGCACTAGGCCTGACTACGTACATTCTTACGGCTCCAATGCATAGGTTTTGACTTCTGACTCAGTCAAATCAAACACTCGAAGTCATAGTCAGGTCAATTCCAGTCAAAGTCAAAGTCAAGTCAAATCAAGTCAGAAGTCAGAAGTCAGAAGTCAACTACTGTACATTTCTTAGACTACAAACAGGCTGCCTCTGGCCTCGCTGTCGCTGTCTTGATCGCCAGTATAGTTAGCTGGCAGTGCGTGAGCAACTCCGCGATGCAGCCAGTCCTTCAACAACTCAGAGCACTTAATAGTGTTACCACTAAGCTGAGATCGCTTCCACGAAGTTGTCCGCCTTGCCTTGCTCAATTTCCGCTCTGATTCAGCGCTCATTGCAAAGGCTGAGAGCACGTCAACTGCGAGTTGTGACAGGGCTGGAAACGTTTGTCGCTGTGTAGGCTGTGTCCACCACTCAACAACGCTCATTTGTCTTCCTTCTAGCATTGGCAGTCGACTTGGAGGAGCGAATACGAAGGCTTTGAAGCAATCCTCGCTGTCTATTATAACAGCTGACTCTTGTTGCCACTTGTCAAAGGATGACAACCCCGCAGAGGTGTCTTGGTCTATCTGGCTAGCAGTTAGAGCGGGCTCGATCCGATCACGATAGCTATGCCACAAGGCCTCAGCACGCTGCAAGCCCTTCTTTAACCACTTCCTCTTCTCTGTTGTATTCCATTGGTGGTACAACCATTTGTGACGCCGTTAGGGGTGCAGCAAAGCTGCAGTGATATATGCTCCACTCTCGTCGATTAGGCTGTAGTATTTACTAAAGAGGTACCAGGCCGTGTTTAGTGGAGCGAGCAGTGTCTTGTGCTTAGAATGTTTCTTCTGTCGCTTCTCAAAGTGAGTAATAAGGAACTCCATAGATGGTTGGAAGCAGTCAAGAGTAGCCTGGTGGCCCTCAGCCTTGAGAGTGACCTCCTTAAAAGGCACAAGGAAGTTGTGGACGTGTTCTAGAAGGGCCCAGTCATCGTTAGTAAGCAGAACTAACTCTAATGCATCAGCATATCGTGCATATAAAGCGTCCAAGATAGGCCGTGTTCCGAAGGCCTCTTCAATCATAAGAAGCCAGCCATTCCACCGTGTCTCGCCTGGAATCTTAGGGAGAGTAGCAGGGCATTCCGGAAAGCTCCTAGACAACTGCTTAAAAGCCTGATTAAACTTCTCGTCGCGTAGTATAACTGCAAGACTGTGGAGCTTTGCTAGTGCAGGGTGCCTTGCAAGAGCATTGTTTGCAATGTCGTAGTCACTGCCGCTGTAGCTTTCTGTGCCATCAGAGTGCAGCTGTGTTAGCTTCGCCCTCTCATAAGCTAACTCGGCTGCTGCTTCGTCGGTTGCAAACATAAAGGCCTATGTAGCAAGGTTGATAATATGGCCAATGCAACGGAGTCGTCGTGTCTTCTCAGTCCAGTAGGTAATGCCCTCTGTGCGCATAAAGGCCTCAATTGCACGGATGAGCGTGTCGTTCACGCCTACGTTATCAGAGGTAATCCAACCAAGCCGAGTGCTGAGGTTGTAGTCCTTGATAGTCTGAATCAGCAGCGGAGAAAGATAGGCTCCAGTCTTGCTTTCTTTGCTGTCAACTTCAACAAGGTCGAGAAGCAGTTGAATAAGCTTTCCATGCCGGTCAACAAACTGAACATTCACGGCTTGGAAATGCTTGTGGCCATGCATCGTCTTCCATGTATCAGTGCTGATATGGAAGCAGCTGATTGTATCGTCGCAGAGATATCTGATAACCTCCTCTTGCTGAGCGTTGAAGTTCCGAACAATGCGCGACTCTAGTGAGTTGCTTGAGCGCAGTAGTATATGATCCGCTTCAGGGTTGACGGTAAGAATAAGCGCCCGGAATTCCTTAGAAACCACTGACTTATGTGATAGACTGCACGCTGTAACAAGCGAGCAAGGGCATTCCGGAAGTCTTGCTTATGAGCAGCATTTCGAAGGATTGTTACAGACTCATCGTTCTTAATCCCGGCTTTCTTAGCAGCCATGTTTTGAAGCCCTTGCCGCAGGTTGTTGGCTTGCGCAATAGTAGAAGGGGTTGCTAAATATCTTCCAACAGAGATAGAATGTTTCCGGAGGTGCGCAGTAGCATTGCCTGATGAGCCTTTCTATTCGCAGTTGTCACAGTAGAAGATCTCATGACCATGATCGTCCTTGATAGGCTCGTATGGTAGCCGTTGCCGTGAGTGCTTCCACACTGTCTTGTCCTTCTGCCCTGCGCCTTTGTGCGGAGTACTGCTCTGTCTCTTCCGCTTGAGAAATTGCGGACCAGATAAAGTAGCAGGGGTGATTGGCCTAGGCGTTGGCGTAGGAGGTGCAGTAAACTGGCTTTCCACTGTTGGAATGCTTTTGCTGTTGCTATTACCGTGGTATAAATAGGCGGTGAGTGTCTCATGAATATCATTATCAGGGAAGCTGGGGCTGTTGGTGTCTTCTATAGGCTCAAACTCCTTTCCAACGATGTAATTGATGCCGGCGAGTAGTCATAGATGTCATCTTCGTCAGGGACAGCGAATGTCTGTGTTGCGCCGCTCCTCCGGGGTCGGTTGGCCATAATATGTCAGATATATTCGCCTCGGAATGCCTTACAAGACTAAGTTCGTGTTAAGAGGTATACTAAGGATGAATTATGTGTGTTCGTAGTCTATCGCAGTAGAGAGTCTATATAAGGCTGCTCCTATCAAACAACAAACAGGTGAAAAACAGTGTAAACAAGGATAGGATAGAAACACAGGGCAATCAGCAATCAGCGGTACAGATCAGAGACAAGTCTTACCAGAGGCGAGGCTACACCGGCTGACAGTTTGCAAGGACTGCTAGGCCGCCAAGGAAGGGTCGTGATTGATTTGACTTTATCAGTCAAGTCATAAATGTCAAAGTCATAGTCAAATCAGTCAATTCAGGTTTGACTTGATTAACTTCCAAGTCAGAAGTCAAACCCTATGCTCCAATGAAAGTACACACGCGAGTTGGGGGAAAGCCTCCACTGCCCTCTCGGGCAAGGTCTCGATGTACCTGCGCCAGTCCTTCTTGCAAAAGGAGCAGAGCTTCACTCCTCCAAATTCGTAGCAAGTCACCACGCCATACGATTCGGGAAAAGTGCAGTTGCGGCAGTTGTCCTCGCTCTCCAAAATTTCGGCTAGCCCAGGGAACATTAGCGTGTCCCTGCTTTTGGAAACCAGATCCCGATAACGTCCCACATTCTTTTTCCCCGCGTCTTGTGCATCGAGACGGTTCCATAGTTTGAAGTTCTTTCTCGTCTGGCCGATTACCTCATCCGTTTCCGCTTTCCCGATAGTGAGACCCTCCTCCACGAAGCGATATCGCCTCATCATCATGTGGATGGGACCACCGAAGAATCGGACAAAGTTGATGACGCTCTGAAGTTCAGGCTTCGCTGCCAACGCTACATCGAGGGCCCAAAGCACCTCTCGGGCCTGATGGAAAGCCTGAACACGCATATCCGATGGCACGTATGAGAAGGTGTTGTTCGTCTCGCCTTCGGAGCGGTGCTTGAAAAATGCAATAGCATCGTAAAGCGTGTTACCAATCTCCGTGAGTATGTCGTATTCGGCGTCGGAAAACTTGATGTCGTCGAGGTCGTTGCAGGCGAGAGCTGCCGCAATGGAGAAGCGGGCGAGGGCGTCGGCATCGCGCATCCGAAACCACTGGCACGGGGAGCGGGCGAGTGCATTTGCATAACGACGGAATAGCTCTTCATTTCGTTTTCCACCAGTTTTCTCGGATGTGATGAGTAGGAAGGTTCGGTACTCGCGGCACATATTCTCACTGCGATATCATGCGTCAGCTGGAATATCCCAGGGAGAGCTCAGGAAACGTACTGATCAGCTGTGCCTAGAAAGAGGGCATCGAGGACCTCGCTAAGATTGTAACCCAAAATCTCGTCCCCAGCTGTCACATCGACCATAGAGCCCCGGAATTCTGCAATGATTCCCATGACAATAATCCTCATGAAAGCAACATAGCGTGGCCAGTTGGTGTACTGCGGGATCACGCATCTGGTGTACTCCCACGCGCAGGCGAAAACTTCTCCCTTGACTTCTGTCGGCAAATCTATGTCCTTCAGGTCGTTTGACAAGTCGGGAGGATAGTACCACCGATTCTGTATGGTTCCTTTGGATTCCAGCTTACGAGCGGCAGCATCGTACTTCACACCATCCTTTGAGGAGGTTCTATCTGAACGCATGATTGACGGGGATGATTCTCGGTTCCAATTGGAAGAATCAGAGCGTATGTTGAAAAATATCAGTGGATTTTCTCAAAGGAAAAAATGTTTGGTGTAATAGTTCTCGTGTTATTGTCAACAGGTACAGGAACAGATGAGACGAGAAATGAGCTGTAGCGATGAGCCCGTTGTGAACAGCAGACATGTGCTTATTATAGGTAATGATGAGACGTTCTACTTATGAGCAGGCGACGATCTGTACAAACTTGAGGGTGAACAATCTTCCAATCGTGTGCGCTAAACTATAGAGATCGTCACTGATCTTGTGCAGTATCATTGTTCAACGATCGTGGTGATCTGGTAAGCTCTGTTCGTTAATCACACGCGTTGAAATCCCCAGCGCATTATTTTTCGTATCATGAAGCCGCTGAATGGATGAATAGTTCAACCGGGCGAACTCTTCTCCTAGCGCCGGCCAAACCAGATTAAATTTGGAGAATACCGCCTGTAACTTTAGACCGTCGCTAAGGATGAGCGCCTTGTACCGAAAAGGTTAGCAGGCTGGGCTTTACATATTAACCACTGCTCGCGACTAGAAGTCTGGAATCCTTCCGCAATCAAAGGCGCCAAGGTACAATTCGTCGAAGGATACGATACGACTTATCACATCATGCTCTCTGACCCTCACCTCAAGAGCAAACTACTGCCTTTGGTGCAGAAGTTTGGTTCAGACTGGATCACGATTTGTCTCATTTGCGGCGCTTGTGTCATTGTCTGGCAGTTAAGCGCAGCTCTGGTCCGATATGTGCGTTTAAGCCATATTCCAAGCCCCTCAATCTTCGCCAGCACCTCTTACCTCTGGCTTGCCCATTCTACTTACAGTGGAAAACAATACTGGATACACCGCGACCTGCACAAGAAGTATGGCCCGTTGGTTCGCATCGGACCCAATGAAATCACTACCGACGACCCTGAGATACTGAAGAAGATCGCCTCCACGAGCAGCGATTACAGCAGAGCCACGTGGTATCTGACTGGAAGATTCAACCCCTATCACGACAACTTGTTCACGATACTCGAGCCCAAGCCCCACAAGAGAATAAAGGATCGATCGATGCCAGCCTACCTAGGACGGGACACGCCAGGCCTCGAGATCATCATCAATCAATACGTGGAAAAGCTTGTTGATGTCCTCCGAGAGCGATATCTGGCGCCTCAACCAGGGCAACAGGATCCACCGTTGTTGAACCTAGGCCTGATAACAAACTTCTTCACTATGGACGTGATTACCAAGCTAGGATTTGGCCATGAAATTGGCTACCTTCGGGACGAAAAGGACCACTACAACTTTCTCAGCCAAGTTCACAGCCTTTGGCCGCAGATGTCTACTTCTGCCGACGTTCCATGGATCCGAGAAATCTTGTTCTCCACACCCTTTCTCAAACTTTTGGGACCTAAGCATACTGACAAGAAAGGGTTTGGAGCTCTCATGGGGTAAGTAAGTCGAATATGACTAATTGAATTTTGATACTGAAACTGCGGCTCAGAGCGGCAAAAGAGCACGTGGATCGACGATTTGATTCGGGCGAAAAGGAGAAGCATGATATGCTCGTAAGTGTCTTTCTCCTGTCATTGATTAACATGGCTCATGTACTCTAGGAGTCTTTTATGAAGCAGGGTCTGACCCGGGCGGAATGTGAAGCTGAAGCACTTTTTCTTCTACTATCCGGCACTGAAAGCACAGCGTGTGCAATCCGGCAGATTCTCGTTTACGCCATAACAAACCCATCAGTATACAGCAAGCTCAAAGAGGAGGTCGCATCCGCCTGTCGCGACGGCAATATCTCGTGCCCTATTCGGATATCTGAAGCAAAAAAACTTCCATACTTGCAGGTATGTCATACATGTTCACTTATGGCACATTTGGTACCTCTAATTTCTTCTACTTACACTCTATCTACAGGCAGTGATCTATGAGGGAATTCGCATGCGTCCGCCACTTCTTGGGCTCTTCCCTAAAGTCGTGCCTGCACCGGGCGAAACCTTCCACGGCAAATTTATACCCGCAGGGACCGCGATCTGCACGAATGGCGCATCATTGCAGCGCTCAAAGGCACTCTTCGGCCCGGACGCCGATGTCTACAATCCCGAGCGCTTCATGGCCCTGGAAAGCCCGGAGATTCGCAAGAAGATGGAGATAAATGTGGAGCTTGTTTTTGGCTACGGACAGTGGATGTGCGCGGGGAAGACGATCGCATTTATGGAGCTGAACAAGGTCGTTTTCGAGGTATTTGGCCCCCTCCAACTTGTGGTGATTTAACGCTCTTGCTAATACAAACACCAGTTGTTCCGCGCCTTTGAAATGAATCTACATGATCCGATGAAGCCTTGCCATGTGGACAGTTATGGCGTCTTTGTGGAGAAAGACCTGAAGATACGCCTGTCGAGTGCTTCTACGACGTTCTAGGACGTGTAGCCTTGATAGATCTGGAGTTTGTCTGATAATCGAATCGAAATGGCATGTTAGTAGTGAGTTGTCGACAGTTTTGCAGTAAACCCAACCCAAAGCTCGTTTCTCGAATGGTTTTGTCAAATGTAACTCTGACTTTACATGGTTCTTCCACACGTCAATTTCGATTCGATACAACAAGACTCCCCGGATCAGAACCATAGACGGCGCTACGATGTCACTGAAAGCCGATCTGGTCTTCGCTCTCGTCGTTGTCTCCCACTTCACGGGCGCAGACTTTCCACGAATCATTCCGCCCTTGCGCTTTGGTGCTGCTAGTTGTGCGCTTGTGCAATGGGCGCACCGAATTGTTGCCGAAGTCATCGCGTTCGTCTGTGCGAATAAATTGGGGTAGATTTTGTGTTGATGGCCTTGAGAGCGGAGCACGCGCGTTTGTCCAGTGCTGCTTCGACGTTACGTCACTTGTATCGCTCGAGATGTCATAACATCCATCTCATTTACGTACGTCTTGCGTTATTGATGGCTCAGACCACTCTCCAGCGAACGCCGCGAGAGAGGTTGTGTCCTTGGCCGAGGTATGAGCGCCGTCAGTGCATTCTTGCTGCGGTGAGGCGGGTCTCGGTCCGCTCGCTTGGAGGTCAGACCTTTGCTTAGACGGCTCAATAGCAATACGCTTAAGATCGGCCATATACTTTTCGGCTACCCCACCAAAGCAACCACACAACACAAAGTCGCGATTTTTTGTCACTAACAAGGATTATATTCGCCACTGAGTGCACATAGAGTTGAGAGTACGTGCTGCTGCTGCTTCTGCTGCTTTTTAAGCCTCATTCTCTGGTAAAGTGCTTGCCTGTTGAGCCTGTTAAGCTGCTGCTCGGTTAATAGCAGTCTTAATACCCTTAACGTTGCTAAACTACTAATTTAGATTAACTTAAACTCGCTTTCTTACGCGTGTAACTGTAGTACTATCTAGTTGATATTTAGGTTGTTAATTTTTAGCCTTAAGCTAAGCTGCTCTAGTGTTAGCTTCTGCAATAACCTTGCCTGCCTTGCTAAGCACAAGCTGGGTGCTGCGTAAGAGAGATTCTAATAACTGTAGCTGTTGTTCAGCCTTATATAAAGCCTGTAAGCTCTAAGGTGTAGTGAATATCAACTCTAAAGTAGCTAATGCCTGGCTAGTAGGTGGAGGAGTAACTAGCTAGCTAGTTACTTAGGATAATAGCAGTACAAGGCCTAGGTTGTACAGGTAGAGGCTAGAAGCTCTCTAGCTAGCTTGTATTACACGATTTAACAAAGCTTCTTCTCTTGCCTTATTATATAATATAAGAAAATGCTTCTTCTTAGTAAGTGCTGCGTTATTAAAGGTAGAAAGAGCTTGGATCTTATTACGGTACCTGCTCTTGAGTACTAAGAAAGGAGCAAGATTTAGCGGATAAAGCAGGTATGAGACGTAGAGCAGAAGGTATAAAAGGTAGACCTTGCTTACGTGGCAGAGCTACAAAAAGTTAATTAGTATATAAGATCTATGACTATTAAGTAGAAGTAGACGATAGCTGCTAGAGGATAGTAAAGTGTTTAGTATAAAGATACGCTGCAACTACTTATATTTAGTTAAGTTTAATTTCTACTTATTCTCTAATGTTGTATAGAGCTAATCAGGTGTACTTTGTGCTAAGAACTACGTTAATTGTAGATGCTTGCCCTTAAAGATAACTAGGCATTAAAGTTTAACGCGAACAGCTAAGATAGTCTAAACAATTAATACCTACTTACAATCCTCTAGAGATTTAATATAAGCCTACTTTTTCAGAGAGCTTGCAACTAATAATGAGTTTGTATATACCTCTAGTGTAACTCTAGTCTTATTTATATTTTAGATATTCTTATACTATATGCCTAGCTCTATTTATCATTATTTTAAGGTGTTCAAGGTAGTGGTTGTTGTTGTAGTCAAAATAGGGTTCTAAAAAAGTGAAAAGCAGCTACCCTCTACTAATTAATCGCAAAAGTCAAAAAAAAAAGATTGTATATAACGTATTCCACTAGCTTCGGCCTTTTAAGACAACCTTTTGATGTTACTACACATTTTGTAGACACCGTTTTAGTAAAAAAAGAATTATTGCTAACAACAGGTATCTAGGCTTATGCCCCTTTGTTTGGCATTACTAGCACGCAATTAGTGTGTTGCATGTTTAAACAGAAATAAAAATGCGTAATATCGCTTTAACTAACTATCTTAACTAATAACTATTTACTGCTAACTGCAACTTCTATTATCTTTATTACTATCCTAGCAGTGTTGCAGTTGCGGCGTTTCTAGCGCCTATACTTAGATATAAACATACAACAACAGCGTTACTATTAAAACACAGCTCTCCTATTCTTAAAGGCAACTTACAAAATTCTTTTGCTTATTAGTTTATTTTAGCTACTTAATAGCTATTTTAATATGCTCTTACTTCTTATAAAGCTACTACAAGGTCTTTTTACTAAAGTTTTATTTACGCAGAAGGAGATTAGTAAAATAACATACTATTACTATACTTAAACTACTAACATGTGCAACGTATTTAATATACTTGCTACTAAATATGCTTTTTACAACTTTTATTATAACTTTAATATCTATAATACTAGACGTATTAATAAGGTGTTAATAAATAACAGAATTTAACCTCTGCGTTTACCCAATTACTATAAGAGCTACTAATAATAGCTCTTTTTTAACTAACTAGGGAGGCTGCTTAATAGAAGTAAATATAGGCTTTATAATTTACTACTATAGCTGTTTATATAGTAACTTAGTAAAGTTTAACTTTACTTAATCTAAGCTATTAGTCTTTGTGTTAAATAAAGAGAAAAATAGTTTAAGTATTATATTATTTATATACAAGTTGTTTGTATATAGTATTATGTAGTGTAAGAAATCTTAAAAGTAAAAAGTAGCAGGCAAAGAGCTTTTATAAAGTATTATAGGCTCCTTCTGTAGTAACATACGTGTTTTTACCCTCCTCTACCTCCTCTACCTCCTCCGCCTCTATCGCAATCTTGTTACTAGCTATAGGCTAGCAATCGCCGTTAAACACGTTTTAATTAGTATCGTTTTTAAGTACCTACTAATTTTTAAGGTATCAAAGGTGGTGTAAGGTACTAAAAAACAACACTAATTAAAACGTGTTTAACAGTAATTGCTAGCCTATAGCTAGCAACAAGATTGCGATAGAGATAAAGGAGAAGAGTAAGAACACATACGTTACTGCAGCAGGAGCCTGCAATACTTTTTTATAAAAGCTTTCTACCTACTACTTCTTACTTTTAGAATTTCTTATATTATATAGTACTATATATAAACAACTTGCATACAAATAATATAGTACTTAGACTATTCTTTTTATACTAAAAGCTATAGTAGTAGATTACAAAGCTAGCGTTTACTATTATTAAGCAGCTACCTCTGTTAGTTAAAAAGGAGCTAGTAGCAATAGTTTTTATAGTAGTTAAGTTAGTGTAAAAGTTAGAATATAACTATAATTAAAACATTTTTAATGCGTCTAGTATTATAGATGTTAAGGTTACAATAAGGACTGTAAAAAGCTAGTTTAGCTAGTACACTATATACGCTGTGTATGTTAATAGTCTAAGTATAGTAAAATTATATTACCTTAGCAATTTCTTCTTACGTAAATATAACTTTATTAAAAAGACTTAAAAGTAGCTTTATAAAGAGTAAAGGCATGTTAAAACAGCTATTAAGTAGCTAGAATAAACTAATAAGTAAGAAAATTTTGTAATTAGTTTTAGAGATAAAAGAGCTGTGTATAAATAGTAATGCTATTATTATTTATTTATATTTAAGAATAGGCACTAAACGCTGCAACTACAACACTGCTAGGATAGTAACAAAATAATAGAACTTGTAGTTAGTAGTAAATAGTTAGCAGTAAATAGTTATTAGTTAAGAAAGTTTGTTAAAAAGATATTGCGTATCTTTGTTTCTGTCTAACCATGCGACACACTAATTGCGTGCTAGCAATGCTAAACAAGGGGGCATAAGCCCGGATACCTGTTGTTAGCAATAAATCTTTTTTTTACTAAAAAGGTGTCTACAAAATGTATAGTCACATCAAAAGGTTGTCTCAAAAGGCCGAAGCCATTTAAGTACCTACAGCAAATTTTTTAACTCTAATTTTGCTTAGTGGTCTAAGCTTTTCTGCTCTAAGCGCCTAGCGCGTAGACTTTATCTACTTACTGTTCAAATTTTGTTAACTACATATAATCTTTTTTTGACTTTTGCGACTAATAAGTAGAGGGCAGCTGCTTTTTACTTTTTTAGAAAACCTATTTTGACTAGAATAACAACCACCACCTTTTATACCTTAAAAATAAATAACGTATTCCACTATCGAGACGGCCATCCATTAAGAGGGCCAGTTTTTCTTAGCATTGCGAACATCACGTACAAATAACAATGTTTTAACAACAGAACACAATACCAATCTAGTAAGAAGGTTAAGTTATACTTACTGTTTGGGCTTTTTAAATAGGTTAGTTTAAAACTTTTTAACGCGCCATAGCAGCCTACAACGTACAATATTTGTAAGTTTTTTAGTAGCTATAAATAATTACGTTTTGACTTAATATACAGCTAAGTTGCTAGAAAATAACTATAACTAAAGAGTAGACAATTATATAATATGCTCTTAACTTAGACTTATAAGGGTTTACCCCTTATCTACATATAGTAGTAGATGTAGTAGAGAAACTACTACGCGTATAAGGTAGCTAGCCTTTAAGCAAGAACTAGCTAGAGCGATTTATAATATATATAAATAAGCTTAAAAGAGCATTTAATTAAGTAAAGAATTCTTAAAAATTTTAGTAACAGGATTTAAAAATTGTAAATATATAGTTTTAGCTTATACAAAAGACTGTTTAGAATTATAAAGTCAATTTAAGTGATATTTATAACGTTACTAAAACTGGATTTTTAATAGGCGTAATTAGCTAAATAAAGGTAGTTATAAATGTAGAGTTTTATACAAAACCTAATTTTACTTAGCTAGGTAATTATAAGTAAGTTATAGTTATTTAAAGTATCTGTACTATAAGATATACTACTTTACTATTTATTAACAATAAAAGACACGTTTACATCTCTACTTAGTATAAAGAAGTAAGTATATTATATAATTAAAAGCTTTTATTATCAAAAAACACCTAAATAAATAATAAAGCTTAGCTTAGTATAGTTAAAGCACTTTAAGCGGTATAAAAAACGCATTAGTAAAGTTGTATAAACTACTAATTCTTAATAGCTATTAGAGCTACTTTAACTAAGTTTTTAAAAATTACTGCTTCATTAAAAGAAATCTTACTTTTTATATACTTTCTTATATATTATATTGCGTTGTGGTGGGGTGACCGAGAAGTATAAGCGGCCGAAAAGTATATGGCCGAGCTTACACGTACTACCGATTGTTAATTATCCCGTCTCGCGCGTATCAGCAAAACATTAATCCGGCTTGAAAATCACTTTTGGAACGGTTGCAAAATACCATCATCCTAAGATATTGCCTTACAGGTAGCCTTCATAGCCTCGTTACCTATTCCTGAATTGTGAGCGATGATTAGATGGTATTAATTATTCTAATACTAAGTCTGGCACCCTAGTTTCCGACACCCCCCGTTTTCCGACACCTCGCTAAATTTCGCCGCCGCCAACACTCTAGGTCGCGAAAGTTCCCACAACTTCGTGTAATCACTTCGTAAAAACTCAATAAAATTCAGATTTCAAGCATTTTAATCACTTTCTTCATCTACACTTAAATCACGATCAACATACCGTTGCGTTGGTCATCAATTCCATGCCGAACGTCGAACCAATAGTTGCTCCGCATCCCAATCAGAGCTACTTTCTTCCTCTATAATAACAACCTTTTGCTTTGCGCTTCTCACCTTGCGAGCACGTTAAGAAGGCTCTCAATTAGTTCAAAAGAGAACTTCTACAAGACTCACAAACAGATTATTTAGATTGGTTTTGAATTTGCAGCGTTTTAGCAGGTTGGCTTACTCCACCTGCTCGTGCAACAAAGCAATCTCACAGTCTTGCATAGTAACTATCATTAAAGTACGGTCAAACGCCATGGCAGTAAGCTAAGTATATCATCGTGTAGTTAGTGAGAAGCTCTTTCCAGCAAACAGCTTTATAACGTCACTGCCGCGTTGTAGCGTCCTAATATCTGTAGTCAAAGGGGGTGGTGTTGACGGCCGTTCGCGCACCACTACCCAGCAAGACCCTAACAGCTTCTTTACGCTCTTAGGGTATAGCCCTATTACCTTCCACCTAGATTAGATGCACTGCTTTCAAAGGCCGATTTTACGTGCTTCTACATAAAATTCAAGAAACTTAGCTTTTCCTAGCTTCGTTTAATCGGTCCAAGCCGCATATTCACCAGTAAAGCGCCAATACGCCGCCTTTAGACTTAAAAAACAGCCTACATCTAAAGGCTAGAGTATATGTAAAGTATGCGCAGGGAAAAGGAGTAAGTACACATTATTTAAGTAAGATATAGTAATAAATTCATCCACGGTATAACTGCTGTAGCCGTCAACAATAAGTAACCGTGCCTCCAAAAGATTATTAGGCTCAGTCTGTGGCAAACACACCTTCTCTAGCCACTCCATGGCAATTTTATTACTCGTCTATCTATTTTGCAAAAAAGTAACATGCCAGCTAGAATTCTGAGCTAAAAAGTCCTGCTTAAACTACTGCTCCTAGATCTCCTGGCCTTTAAAGATGATGAGAGGGTCTAGAGCGACGCCGAGCGCAGAGATACACTATACTATAGAGGTCTAAGTACAAGCAATTATTGTCTTAACTAATATCACGTTCGGATTCTCCTGCGAGGAACCTATAACAAGCTCATTAATGCCCTGGCCCTCTATAATACCGCCCTCGTCGGCGTTGTACCTGCGCCAGGGATGAATCCAGCTCACCGTTTCGTACAGGTTTAACAAGTGCCTAATATTTTCCAGAGTGGCCTCATTTACGCGTTCCTAGCTAGTCCGGCGACCTAACTTTGACTTGATAGCCAGGTGGCGTTGCACAAAGTGACTAGTCTACTTCTTCCCTAGGTTCTTGTAGTCACCCTGCCGCTTAAGAACGGCGATTGCGATAGTCCGCACTTGTGCGTGCGTTAGCACATAACCAAGAGCCTCTTGCTAGAAAATCTATTTATCTAAATGCTCTTCTTGAACAGTTGTAAGCCGTTTTTCGCTATTGTGAGCGTGCTAATGAGGATGGGCACTATTAGAGCGGCCGCGAAGAGTGTTGCGTGGGACCCCGTGCCGGGTGGCAGCAGTTGCCAAAGCGACCCCAGATCCAAGGTCTGCGAGCGCATTCTGGACATCTTGTTCTATGTATCTAACCATTTTGAAGGCAGCGAAAATGTTGCAAAAAGTATTTTCGAATTTGGCGAAAAATTGCGTTGTTGAAAGTTGATGTTCGGTCGTGGTGCATGATGAGGGACCGAGGTTGCGGGCCTGTCGGAAACTACGGGGTGTCGGAAACTAGGGTGCCCGACTTGAGCCTCGTGCTTTGCCAATTATCCCGAGGTCTATATCATATTGTAAAAACAGTCCGAGGTTTGACCGCGAAAAATGTGCTGCTGAAAGGTTTGTGACACTTTCGGATAAGAATACCCTCGCGCATGTAACGTTATCGGCGGACCTTACTTGTTGCGCGGCGCTATATTTACGTTCCGGGACCTCTGTGGCTGCTACTCTGCCCGTGGATACATTGAGTGACATCGGATTTGTAAGAGACACTTCCCAACATATGACCATCCTACCCAGATAGCATAATGGCTCTCCTCAACGGTCGTGTAATCGGCATAACTGGCGCTGCATCTGGCATCGGTCTTGCCACAGCACGTCTGCTCGCCTCCCGTGGTGCCAAACTCTCGCTCGCCGATGTCAAAGGTTCTGCACTCGAGAAAACGGAAAAGGAGATCAAGGAAAAGTTTCCCGATGTGCAGATCTTGCGGTACGTGCTCGATGTCAGCAAAGAGAACGAGGTAAAGATGTGGATCGAGAAGACAATCGATGTATTCGGGCAATTAGACGGGGCCGCGAATCTTGCTGGCGTAATCGGTACCACACAACGATGAGCTATCCCTCTTACTCCACGCTGACTTTGCATAGGCAAATCCATTGGCCTCAAAGGCATCGATGAACAATCGCTTTCTGAATGGGACTTTGTTCTATCAGTGAACCTCACTGGTGTAATGCTGTGTTTAAAATATCAACTCCAGCACATCTCCTCCAACGGCGCGATAGTCAACGCGAGTAGCATAGGCGGCTTGCAGGGTATGGCAAAAAATGCAGCGTATACAGCAAGTAAGCACGGTGTCATCGGCCTTACGCGCACTGCTGCCAAAGAAGCCGGGCATCGTGGTGTGCGGGTAAACGCCATTTGTCCCGGATTCATCTATACGCCGATGAGCGATCAGAGTTGGGAAATCCAGGCCAAGGCAGTGGGAGCGAGTGAGGAAAAGAGGAAAGCGAGAATTGAATCTGTGCCTCTGGGGAGGGGGGGAACGCCGGAAGAATGTGCTGAGTTAATCGTGTTCTTACTGGGGGAGGGAAGTAGTTTTGTTACAGGAAGTGCGATGAGTGTCGATGGGGGCTGGAATTGCTGATTTAGATTGCGGCGCTTTACAGTAGGGCAAAATAATTCTCACTGTCTTAATTATCGCTTTGAAACTAGGGATAAGCTCGGCCCCATACCGAGGTGGACGGGCCAACGCTCACCCCACCCAAACAACACCACCTTTCAACACTTGATAACTCCACTAATATAGATTTAATCTAGGAACTAATTAATAAAATTAATTTACGCGTACTAGGCGCAATTCTTATACATATAAAGTTTGCAGAATAGTATAATACGGTACAATTTACGCTCTCTTAAAGACACTAAGGTGTTTTAACATTACGCAACTTTAAGTCTTAAATTTGATAAGCTCTCTACCTACAATAAGAGCTAGAGCTCTTATAGTATACTAGATAGCTTACTAGGTAAGGCCTTCTACTTATATAAGCAATAATACAAAATTTTGCCTTATAAATTATAAGAAAAGAAGTAAAATTAGATTAAATTAATTGCTTTGTCCACTAGTACCCTAATAAGCTTTTTTTAAGATAAATAATAGCTAGCTTTGAAGTATGTAGCTAGAGATAGAGGCCTGCCTTACTACTTAGCAAGCACTAGTACTAGCTGGGCGTAGCACTAGGCTAAGCACCCACTAAGCTAGCACTAGCTCCTCTTTTTCTACTATATAGCTGCTCGCATACTTAGCCTCTTCTAGGTCTATATATAATATTCTCTACTCTAAATATAAGCTATCTTTTAACTAGCCTTCTTTCTGTGCGTAAAGTCTGCCTTACATAATAGTAGACTTATAAGTAAAAAGCTTGCTGCAGGCTACTAGCCTTAATAAAAATAATTAGTTCTTACTTATTTTTAGTAATTATATAGAACTACAGCTTTAGTAGCTAGCTTTTAGCTAAGTCTCTTTAAATAGTAAGTTGCTACTAAAATTGCTAAATTACTAATGTTTTTAGGAGGCCTTTACTACTAGGCGTGGGTATAGGTTGGGTTGGGGTCGCACAGACCAGTGGTTGTGGTTGTGGTTGGGTCGCACTGACTAGTGGTTGTGGTTATGGTTGGGTCGCACTGACCAGTGGTTGTGGTTGTGGTTAGGTCGCACTAACCAGTGGTTGTGGTTGTGGTTAGGTCGCACTAACTAGTGGTTGTAGTTGTAGTTGGGTTGTGGTTACGTGCTATTTATAGTAATAAATAGCTGTGTTAAACAGGTGAGATCAGGAGAGGTGAGCTAAGTAAGCACTAATTTAGTTACAACCTCAACCTAACTACAACTATATGTAGTAGTTATGCTGTAGTTATTAACACAGTTATTACAGTATAAAAGGTAATTAAGAGAGCATCTTTATATTATTATACACTAAAGGAACTCTAACTACTTGCTATGC